>JAQFYU010003434.1:0-10046 GCA_034694905.1 Ceratophysella granulata | reverse complement strand
TAATTCACAATTCACAAACAGAATAAAAGCGTGCCTCGACTTTGCCCGATCCTGACGTTCTCGTCCAGAATTTCTTACACGCAGTGTCCAACAACTGAGGTTCATACCAAAAAAGTTCGTGCACAAAAACAATGCATGCTTGAAATTGAAATGAGAGGTCCATCGACCATATTCTAAGGATCACCGACCACTTTTGGGTCACATCTTCCTCATTTTGAGGGACACCAGCCTCGGTTGGTTGTTGGTTAACCGAAACTTTGATACTCTCAAACAAACTAAGACTCAAATATTAGATTGACACAGAATCATCTCAAGATTTTCAAATTAGGAGTATGTAGGAATGTATCGTATCCGATCGGAAACTAGAATAGCAACAAGAAAAAGAAACTGACAATTTAAGCATTGTCCAATTATGAAATTGAACGAGCGGTAGAAGCTATTATCCACCTATATGCGGTGTGGTAAGCTAAGTAGCAGCTCAGTGAAAGACTGAATTGTAACAGGTTTCATTGACCCCATTTGAGGGGCTGAGCCTAAGAACCATGTATCTGCATTTTGAAATTTTATGGTCAAAACATCATTTAGCACGTTTGATTTTAATATGCACACAATTCACGGTGGGTTTCCTAAATCATATGACTTCACAGGCATGATGTCAGATATTGGTTGTTGCTTTATTCTAATCCTTTTATATTTACTTCAGCGCATTCGCTGCTTGCTGAATATGTATAATATGTGTAAATATTTCATCATTGTCTAGAGGTCACGGGATCGTGCATTCAGATCAGAGATGGGCGACTTGGAACAACCTATAGTGAACGGTTCAGATCAGTTCGAGGCATTTGAGAAGTTGAAGATAAGTCGGAATGAAGACGAGTCAAAGATGCTACAAAAAGTACAGGCGGATTTTTCGGTCCGTATTGCCAATATAATCGAGGCGGAAAGAAATCGACTAGTTTTACCGGATGAAGACTCTTCGGCCACTCGTTCCTGGTGAGATATGACACGTTGAACTTGCTTAACCCCCCTGTCGCTCTCTATTATATTCTGTTAATCCAGTAGATTGCCGGAACGCTTTAGAACCGAATCATGTCGTCTAACAATAGTGTTTCCGTTCACATCCAATATCACCTTTGAATTTCAGCATCCTAGTGCTACCCAAACTGAATGCATGGGCGGACTTTTTAACGAAGAAAGTCATCGAGGACGTGTTCACATTTCTTGTGTCTTTTTCTATCGGAACGGATGATTCTAAGAGAATCGTTATCTGTGACCAGAAAGTTGTTCAAAGGTTTGTAGTCCTTCTAATCTCTTTTCGGTCCTACTGTTCTACTTTGTTAATTGCTGTGTTGTAATACGATAGAAATGTATGACTATCAACCTGCTTCAACTTTCAGGAAAGTGATTTCAGATGCCATAGATGGTCCAAAGCTTCTACCTGTGAAGGAAGACACTAAAGGTAAACCTGCCCTCCTACTCTCTCAAAGATCAGCTATGTAGTAACAGATGTCGATCATTTCAGTTGGAGTCAAATCTCAAGCATCTTTAGAGGTTCCAAGTAAAACAAAGAAACCAGCCAAAGAAATTTACGTTCCATTGAAAAGAAGGTAACGAATGTTCACTGCACGACTCTTCCATGTCATATCACCACGCGCCAGCATCTCATACACGATTTTTTGCACTAAAGATATTCTACCGATGTCTAATAATATTGTGTATTGTATGTATCTGAAGGAGAATTTTGAATATCCTACCCCGAGAGTCCATACGATTTAATGCACTATTTTCATCTTGCGTGAAGCGAAAGAAATTTTTTGAATTCTGATGGCGAGCTCTCACTTTCCGATCCCACGAGATTATACTAATTTGAAGGTTCATCTCTGAAAATTGAGAGAGGCGCAAGGTTGAAATCTGAAACCCAGTTTCCAGTATTCGACACCCGGGAGATGATAGTATTTAACGAGATTAAAGCAGTGCAGCTTAGGTCGGAGCTATAAAGCTCGATTTTCATACGAGGTTAAACTTTTTTCAATTTGGTTCAGGGTTGACCCAATGTCACACAGCGGTTGACACTGTATTCATCCAAATTCATTTTGAATGATTTTTTCACATTTTTATGACTATACGACCGATGGAGCTCGAAATATCTAATGTGAAGCGAGGCAATTTAAAGCCATGTTCCTGGGAACGGTTGAAACCGCCTCAGGCGTGTGCCTGGGCAGAATTGGATTAGTGCTAAGTAAAGTATTCAATTTTTTCATTAATTTCTAGGTCGGTTGAAAACTCACCCAAGACAGTCGGAAATGCAACTGGCAAAGAAGTCAACGTCCCGTCTCTTTGTCCGATAACTGGTATCTTGCAACCTAGTTGTGACATATACTGGACCAAACTGAAGAAAAGTCAACTCGAAGAGGTATTATAGGATGATCAAGTCGCGCTTAAAATACACAAGACGTTACATATAATATCGTGCCACTTTTCTTTCAGCTGTTTAATATCGTGGGTGAGGTAGAAGTTTTGAAGCCGGAATGGGACGACTTTGGTTATGATATGCAGATTACTCTACAGACCAACCTCGTGGAACACATAATTGAAGCCTACAACTTTGACAAGAATTTTACCGATACTGACATTGTGAACGTTTTAGTAGAATTCAAGGAGGCTGGGTTCAAAATTAAGTAAGCTAACTTACAAATATTCTCCTCTTCTCGTTCTGGCGATACTTTCCAATTTCCAATATGGCTACTATTGGCTTCTGAAAGCTCCTATTCCTAATGGACTTAGCCACTCACTCAACACAATTTTGTTTCACAAACTTTAGATGGATTGACGACTCGCATGCTCTTCTGATCTTCCGAAATAAAGAAACCGCAGCGGAAGCTCTGACTGTTCGTCATCCAGTTCTTCAATTGCGGCCGGTCATTATTGCCTCTCGTGATGCGAAGCTCAAGATTAAGAGGAATTCTGAATTTTTGCTTCCATTTAAGGAAAGACCAGTAACTGTGCCAACTGTCGCCCGACGATTGATTTCCTCTAGCCTAGGACTCCGGACGAAAGTTACACCAACGTTAAAGAAGGAGGAAGAAGAGATTCTTCAAAGAGCACGAGGTTGGTATTAGCCACTAGCCACTATTCGAATGTTGTTTCCATTACTTCTGTTTTCAGTGGATGAATGGACTATTTCCGAAAGTATGTGATTTATCCATTTCTGTTTCAGATGACAAGCAGCGAAGGCAGCGTACTCCGACCACCGACTAGGTTATCTACTGATGAAGTCCTTTCTCGATTTCTTTATGTAATACACAGAGCGATATTTATTGAGAGTCTTTTATTTATAGGTATATAAATGTAAAGATAGCTTTTACTAGATTTTTATTACCAATTTCTGATATTACTTGAAAGTGATACAGCAAGTGAAACTATTTAGAGTTTTTTGTCCATATTCCCATAGAGTCCATAAATCTTTTCCCAAAGATTGATAGTTGGTAATTTCAATACTATTATTGATGAAGTAGCTTCAGTGAAGCCTGATTGACATTATGTACAAAGCATTGAACCTGTAAACCTTCCTGTGTATAAACCTGTATGGAAGCCTAAACAACTCTGCAACTAATTAAGATTATGGATTAATTGGAAGCGTCGAATATTTATCATTTTTTAGTATTTTGAGGCTTGAATTTTGTTTGAAATAAGTTTAATGAGATGAAAGATGAAACTAGCCTCATTCATAAAACAAAACGATGTGTCAGATTACGAGTCGCTGTCTGGCGGTGCAATTCAAATGCAACTCTATTGAACTGTGCAAAATGTTGCACTACTTTCCATCATCCCCACCAACCTTCGCCACTCTGCACGGCACTGCCGGTTTGGTCGAGTTTTTTTTTATAGTGAGGATTTATGCTGGGTGTCCCACTCCACTGCATATTCGGTTTTTTATTCAGTTGTTTGGAATCATTCAAAACTTAAACACCAAAAATTATAATTTAATCCTAGCCTGCTTTTGAACAAGCTCTGCAATAAACAGACTTGAACCATTGGGAATTTGTCCACTATCATTGTTATTTACGATCTATATAACCTGGCTCTGCCTGATGCTAATTCTGACGTCTATGCCTGACGCGCGCCAATTGGCGCATGCCGCATTTTGTAGAAAAAACTTCCATATTGGGCGGGCGCACGTCATACGGCGCACGCAATGTTGCCAGATGTTTGCCAAGGAAATTAAGAATGTTGAAAATTGAGCTGTTTCTGTTTCATTTGTTACCAGTCCTAATTTACAGTTATTACTCAAATCTCACGAAACGAGACCTTTGTCATTATGTAATTGGTAAACCATTGGGAATTTGTCCACTATCATTGTTATTTACGATCTATATAATATGTCATCATTTGTAAGGTGGTCAATTAATATATATGTATGAAATAAATTGAGCATGGTACATTAATTGGAAAAAACATATTAGATTATCCACCCTCCCTCCTTTCATCGCACTTGCATTGATTTCATCCTACCATATATATTTTGATTCTCATTATCCTTAGTTTTTTACCACCCTTCGCCCCCTTCAGCGTTGATCAACATCCCAAATGCCTGAATGGAACACCGTGAACCCCACCAAAAGACCTGATAGATAACTGAAATAGTGTTTGGGACCGACTCATTCATAAGTAACTTTATTAATTCTTAATTCATACATAGATCTATTATTCTGAAGTAGTCCCAAACTTTTAAAGAGCTGGCAACGTCGCGTTGGTGGAAGGTAGCACATTGAGCAGAAGTGCGGCCGTGTGTGTGTATGTAAACAAACAAGACTTCCTATATGCTCTTCTTGCCTTCTCACATCATCGTCACATCCAAATCCAACCAACATAACATCTGAGTCTGACTTCTCTGGCAGCCGAGCTCTGACACCTGAGCTGATGGCTGGCAGCTGGGTCATGTCATAAGTTGACAGCATTGTTCAAGATTATTGCCAGTACTCAGTCCAGTAGCAGCACCATAGTGGTGTCTCGAGTGTGTCGAGAATTTGTTTTCTCTTGCTGGTCTAGTCTAACTGAAACCTGACGTCACAGATTTGGGATCTGTCATCTGTTGTCATTTGTGAAGCTGTGATTTCAACCTTGGTCACATAACCACCGTCTGACATCCGACTATCAAGTACAATTTGTGACGACTTGATCATCATTAATCATGGAGGTAAGATTTGATAGTTGTATTTGTTAGGTCGCAGGTCATTCTCTGTTTGAGCAGAAATCTAATTGCGTGTATTGCTATTTACTTTTTATATAGCCAGAAATCATTGAAATAGTCAATGACTGGTCTCTGCTACCATGTGCCGATGTGCCATATGAGGGGTCTCTAACACGAACTGTTACTTAAAATTTTAGAGCCTGGCAGAAATCTTTCGTTGCTACATCTGTATGGAGAAGCTACGAAATGCGCACATGTGTCCTCATTGTTCCAAACTCTGCTGTCATTCTTGTATTCGAAGATGGTTTGACACCAAGACTCAGTGTCCCTATTGCAGATCAACGCTTCATATTGAGGAAATGGTCAACTGCAGATGGGCAGAAGAAGTGACTCAACAATTGGATTATCTTCAACAGAAGGAACCCACTGAAAAACAGAAGTCTGTGGTTTCTTCGTTGGAAGCGCCTGTTGCGGAAAAGTACGACCTATGTTTTGAGTTCAAGGATCAAATACAACAGAGACCCTGTAATAAAGGTTTAATAGAAAATCTCTCCTTCCAATATTATAGGTGTGCCACGCATGGTAAGGAAGAACTGTCTGTTTATTGTTCGACATGCAAGTGCTGCATATGCCATGAATGCGCACTATGGAGTTCTGCCCATTCAGGTCATGCCTTCAAACAGCTCGACGATGTCTATGCTGAACGCTGCACAGAAATCAAAGAACAGGTTATGCTGCTTCGACGAAAGCTAATGGAAATTATTAGTTCAACTCAGGATGTCGAGAAGAACATTGAATGTGTTCGTACGGCGAAAGATCAACGTGTCCGTGAGATTCGGAATGCTGTGGAATTAATGATTGCAAGGTAAGCTTCCTAAACTGTAATTACCTAAGACAAACTAACGTTGCTCCACTATTGAGTTATCTGTTGCAGATTGGATGCACATCTGAAAACTAAGCTGATGACATTGGTCAATCAAAAGGGTCACCTGACTCGAAGGTCTGATGAGATGGAGAATCTTCTTAGAGACGTAATTCAATCAAAATATATTAAGTAAATGTAAATAAGACTTACACAAGAATAATGACTAGATAAAGGATGGCTGTTTGAATCCCATTTAATTAAAGATTGAGAGTCATTTGAGTTCTGGCAACAAGAGTGACCTAATCAAGAACACATCTAAGCTCTTACAAACTATTCAAGATGCTTTACACAAGTGCGCATTTGCGTTCGGTCCCGTCGTGGTCGACTTCGTCAGGTAAGGGAATCTCTCTCAAGTACTTAGATATTCTCTCATACTTTATTGCCAAGGTGTAGAATTGTGTTTCTTTCGAAAGTGAAAATGAAGTCTTGCTTTTTCTAGATCATGAAAAAGTTTGTATCATATGCATCTTTTGTTTTCACACAGTGAGCTGGTCCCTTCCTACGACGCCTCAGTGTATGACGTGCCTAATTTCAGTTCATTGCGATCAAAGGCTGATCCGTTCTACTCAGAACCTCTCAAGATCAACGGTCTTGTCTGGCGTCTCAAAGTTTACCCGGATGGGAATGGTGCAGTGCGTGGATCTTACTTGTCGGTGTTTCTTGAGCTCACTTGTGGTCCACCGGAACCAGCGAAGTGAATAAAGCTTTATCTAGCGATCCATTGTTTGTTATTGAAGCAGCTGCAGCTTGCAGCCATCAAGAACATTGTTCAAGTTATATATTAAGAAATAAAGACTTCATTTTCTTAACAGGTACGAATACAGAATCGAAATGATTCACCTTACCTCACGTGAACCGTCCAAGAATATGGTTCGGGAATTTGCATCAGACTTCGAAATCGGGGAATGTTGGGGATACAATCGATTCTTTCGTCTGGATTTGCTCGAATCGGAAGGCTTTTGGAATCCTGATTCCGATGTCGTTAAGTTCCGGTATGCCAATGATATATATTATATGTAAGTCTGGTCTAACCATCGTGTAGGGATTTAAGGCCTTACTTACGTTGTTTCATAGCTTTGATGTTCGACCTCCAACATTCTTTCAAAAGTGCAAAGATCAACAATGGTACATCTCCCAGCTTCTGGAGACACAAAAGAAGCAGGTAGCGCAGTACGCCAGACTTGACGACCAACTTCGGTCTTGGCTCCTACCTAAAACTGCACAAGATGATCCAACTTGTGATCAACTCGTTCCCAGTCCTAGAGGCTCTTCCGGCTTTAATACTAGCTTTTGCGAGGATGACAGCAACAAACCACCTTCTCAGGTATCTTCTCCCAACGGAAACCTTTCCAATGCTGAGAAGAACTACGAGGATAATGCAGAAGGACATGACGAAAGCTTTGGAGATAATCAGGTTCGCAGCTATGAATTTAGTATTTGAATATTCTTGAGCTTGTGGTCATACCTTCACTTATTTTTGAACGAATTGGCTTGGCATGGTCAACAGGACCTGGATTCGAGTCGGAACGAATCCCAAGGGTCAGACGAAAAGGACATCGATACTTTGGACGTGACCAATTCTTCCGAAGCTCCGTTCTTGTTTACCTGTTCTCCATAAAGCTAGTCACTTCAGCCCAATCAATCGTCCGCAACTCATCAACAAAACAGTATTAGGTTAAAACAAAACTCAAAATTCCTCGACAGCTTTCGCAATTTGCGACAATCTACCAAATTGGAACATCATCTAATTAGACTTCTTAGTGTCATGCTGTAGTCAGCCTAGTTTAAGATTTTCTAATTAGAGTACTCTAAACCAAAATTCACTGTTGACTAGGTTAGAATTTATCGTTATGTTTTACTCCTTAATTTATGCGTTTGATTAAAAGTTGGTCTGTTGTTTGTGCTATAAAATTATGTCATTACGATACTCTGCACTTATGTACCGGTAAGTAACTAATTGGGCCCAGTTGTACTTGGCACTGCATAGACTGTCTTTTGCACCTAATTTGTAATTAGTCACTCTAAGCAGAAAGTAAAGTTCTCAAAATATTTATTAAAACTTCTACTTGAAACTAATTCTGTTTCTAATCTTTGAATGCAAATAAATCATGGATTGAAAGCCAGAGTTCAACAGCCGAAAATTTTTATTTGTTGCACGAAGATATTTGTAACAATAGACAGTAGAATTCTACTCTCGAAGTAATTAAATCAGGCGGAGAAGTCAAAATTGTAAGTGCACATTGAACATACATAAATAGTTGAATCCATAGCCACGTCATGGTAAATGCATAAATCATATAGGAATAGTAATTGGCAGATCATAAATAAGGAGATCAATCTTAATCTCAGTCTTTCTCAATGACGACGCTCTCAGTGGCCTCGGATGAAGTCATCCGCCTTTGGAGTACACGGAGCAGTTTGGAATTGGTGATTAGCTCGTATCCACTTATTCGCAACTGTAGAGAAAAGTAAAAGGTCGTTTGTAATTCTAAGTTGCGTATTTGCATTATTGAGTTTTCAATGTAATGAAAAATTCTAAAATGAAACTAAATAGAGGAGAAAGGAAAGTCAAAGTCAAAAGTGTGCAACTTACTCCACTTTTCACCAAACAGAACCGGGCAACCTAAAATCAGAAAATATACTGGCATAATTTACACAATTCATGGTTGATCCGTTTCTCGCCTCAAAATATTGTACAAAAATCCTGCAATTTTGTAAATTATAAGATTGCTAACCTCCATGTCGTGTCAGGCCATCTCCGGTCCCATCTCGTCGTAAATTGTACCAGAAAACAGCAGCACCCTTTTTTGGAGAAATTCTTACGCCGATCAGAGGAAAACTAGTCGCACCACCCTCCAGAACATCTTCCAGCTATTGAAAAACAAAATTCAAAATCAATACGTAATTAATAATTATTCCGCACACAATTACTTTAATTAGTCATCAATTGCCGAACTGGATAGTTTTCATTAAGTTCGAATACAAAGTAATTTTACGCAGAATAGTGTAGAATTAATTGCAATTTTTAATCAAAATTACGACAAGAAAGGCAATTACACTCTATCAAAAAGCAGAATAGCAAATTGCGATAATTGGTTTGTCGTTCATTCCATAAAGAATCGAGTTCTTTTACGACATGCTTTTGATTTATAATTTGCATTTATTTATTTTTCATTTCATTGCAATCAGCAATCCGGTCGAATTCTGAATGTCTCTTCCTGGAATTTACTTACATAAATCATAAATGTTGCAATTCGATTTCCTCGTCTGAGTTCCGTTGGATTATTGAAGTGATCTTCACCCGTGATATAGTCCGTGTGCGGCGTATATCGTCCAGCCATTCCGTAGTTGGCCACTTGAAAGAGTTCCGAGGCTTCATTTTCCGGTGAGGTCAAGAGGCCAGTGGCTTCTGAAATGCGCTTGTTGATAGTGCCAATGGTCGAGTGATCGTCTTCCGTTAGCCATGCCCTACACAAATTCAAGCAATTTTCATTGTCCGTACGCTGAGAAAGAAAATTGTGAAGCTAATTATCCGACTGAAAATATCTGTTCCATACTGATTGCTTGTTCGGATATCCGTAGCAACATATCTTCCATTTTTTCCTTGATGAAGACTTCGTTTCAACCTCGAACTGGCCGTGTCCCGAAATTCACTCATTTCCAATTCATTCATAAAGTCATGGATTAGGACCACGTAGGGTTCCAGAGACTTCTCTTCCAGTTTGAAAGGACCAATCAGGGAAATGGTGTTGGGTCGACTTCGAAATCGACATTTCAGATTAGATTCTAATTGCGCCGACTAAAAAATATCAAATAGTCGGAAGTTGATAAAATTGTAAATGCCTACTGTCTGATACGAGGGTCATTCCATTGAAAACGTACCTTTTTATTTCGCTCATAACTCTGGTGGGAGTAGATGAATTGAGCTGA
>JAQFYU010003433.1:0-10046 GCA_034694905.1 Ceratophysella granulata | reverse complement strand
TGAGGTTTTTAACACGTCGTTCACATTCTTCCAACTCCCACAGCTCAAATATTCAATTTTCATTACTACTACATAACATATACTCCTTTCTGCTGAAAAATGACAACTAAAGAGAAGCAAGAAAACGATATTGTAAATAGCAAAATTGATTTTTGACATGGGGAGATTTTTCCGACTCAAATTTTCTATTGGCTACTGATTTCCTGCAAAAGCCTTTTCTGAAATTAATAGAGCTTCCGTCTTGATTGGAAGTTTTAGAATATTTGGAAATGTATTATGTGTAACCATTTTTGTGCGTATTATTTTTGCACTATTGTATTGTATTATATTGTGATTGTGTGTTTGATGACTGATGACTGTTAAGCTCAGACTAGATGGAACTCATTACGGCTTCTTGAAGTCCACCCCGAATTCCAGGACTGGGGTTGATAATACTTTTGAGAAATTCTAAATTTTTTTTGTTACTGACATTGATGAATTTAGAGCGAGCCGAGGCGTGACGTTGCCGAACTGTATTAGGTGAGACTGTCCACCACGGAGGTAGCATGAAATTTCATTGCGGGACAATTCATAGCAATTCTCATCAATTTTGAGTGTGATGCTTTCATGCGCATAATACTGCATCTAATTCCTAAATAAATCTATAGATTCCGAAAGAAACTTTTGGTGCATTTCTGATATGCCATGTCAATCAATCAACATAAGATCGACAACCTTTAATTTTTAGTTTTTGTTTTCCTGTATTCACTGGGAAATAATTATTGAAGAGAAATGAATTTTTACTTTTAACCTTTCAGTAATTTTTCGGCATAGTATGTAACACAGTTAACAACAATACATTTTTCTTCTTGGTGGATGTACATAGACTAAGTACAGTACTCAGTGTCTGTTTTGGCGTTTCATATTTCCTTTGCTATGAGTAAATTGATTTAAATTGAGAGAAGAAATTGCTATGAATTGTCCCGCTATGAATTGAGACAATTCACTATGAATTCTGCACGCTATGAACTGTCGTCACTATGAATTGTCCGTTATGAGTTTTCGCCCTATGAATTGTCCCGCTATGGAATGTCGTGGATTCTTCAACGGAGACGAATAGATATAAGTTTAATTGATAATTAAATTTGTTCAATTTCTATTTTTGGTTAGAAGCGTTGTTACTGAGCAAAGTGAAAGGGGACATAGGAAATCAACTATTTGCGAGTTGCAATGTGTGCTTGTGCTTAGATATGGATGGTTGTAGAGTTTAGTAGGTATCAGTTTAATTAGGATAAAAGGGAACCTATTGTTTGCCTGGTCTGATATATAATTTATAGATCTACAAAATAGGAACCACTAGTGAAACTTTGGATTCTAGGCGAAGTATCAAGTCAGAAATAGAGTAAATGTCCAATGATACCCTTCTTGACAACGAAGCCCAAATAACTCAGCATCGGCTAGTGTTGGGAGAGAATCTAAACGAATTGCATCTACTACAGTTCGGTTAACAGATTG
Organism: Ceratophysella granulata; assembly: GCA_034694905.1. Taxonomy (NCBI): domain Eukaryota; kingdom Metazoa; phylum Arthropoda; class Collembola; order Poduromorpha; family Hypogastruridae; genus Ceratophysella; species Ceratophysella granulata. The sequence goes on along the minus strand of JAQFYU010003433.1, from coordinate 8,552 downwards.
ACAACGCTGGTAGTTCGTACACACAACTTTGAGTTTTCCTGTTCTACGTCACAGTTTTAAAATTCATAGTTGTATCGAATGTGGTACACCTCACCCCACCAAAAAGTGTTTCAAAAGCCAACAAAGCCATTGAAACCAATTGAAATTCTACCCATCACTCAAAACTGTTATTTGTATTCTAAAAGTAATTAGCACCCTTTTCCCCTAGTTTATTTCAAATAAAGTATTCAATTATGTACATATTTAAAATGTAAAATATACAGTATTTATAACATTATAATGAAACCATCAACTAACATCTGTCATTTCACCATTCTCGATACGTTCTTCCACCTGGCGCCTCATACTCGTCCAACGTCCAATAAGAAGACCTCGAGAAATCCTCCTGAAACACGTTCTCCCAAATTTCAGCCAAAATGGAGTTCTGATCCGAAATCCGTGGTATTTGAGCAAAGTAGTCATCTCGTATTTTAGTAATCCAAGCAAGCGTTAGTATGGAAATGATGACAACTCCAAGGAAGGCGGCCACAATGGGTGACTCAAACTTTGGTTTTCTTAGCGCGTTCCCAGGTCCTATGGGCCTTATTCCGTTCATATTTGAAGAACTCGTGTGAGATGTGGACAGAAAAGCGGAGGATGGTGATGGTGTCGAGGGTGTTGGAAGTTGATGAAGAAAAGTTTGGAGAGGTGATTGGGTTCCTGCCCAACTGATTGTTTCGTTCTGCTGTCGTCCGGGTGAAGAGAGGGCTCGAAGCGTGACAAGGACTTGGGGAGACAATGGATCCGCATTTCCCGAGTTTCTCAAAATGTGGACAGGTCTGAGTGGAACGGACTCAATCTTATCTTCACTCCCTTCTTCCTCATCTTTCTCTCCTATTGACTTCCCAGGAATTTCAACCAAAACGGGTTTTGTTCCCTCAGAAACGGAAAAGTTGAATTCAACTTTAGGACGAGGAGATGGAAAAGACGGAGTTGGGTTTGGGAATGATAATGGAGTTATTTCGGTCCTGTTCTTCCCATTCGCCTCCTTCGATGGAGACATGCCTGATTCCAACCAGTCAAGCTCATTCAGGTTCTCATCAAATTCAGTGGTACCAAAATCCAGCTTCCTGTACAAATTAAGAGAAACAATTGGGTTTGTGGGCTAATTTCATTAGGAGGCGTATGGTATAAATCTGGTTTAAATTCGGAATTAGGAGACGGAAATGGTACATGGCCAAGAGGGTTTGTTTCAGTGACCGATTTCGTCTTTACTCAGTTTTAGAAGGTTTTTGCTTCAAAATTGAATGAATCTTTACTTCTGAAGTGCCCTCTACCACAAATTAGAACAGGTGGTTCTTGATGGGTCGAATATTAATTATCGATAGAATATATTGATACAATCTGAGACGTGGCATTTAATTTAATCTAACATAAAATGGCACAGACAAAAAAAAATTGTCTATACTTTCCTTCATTTGAGCTAATTCTGACGACTCGTTGTCGAGTTGTTCAATTAGTAGAACATAGCGAGGGTAAATTATCGATTTTAGGACTTTCTAGGCTTAAAAATGTGTTCTCACAATTTTTTTTCCGGTTTTTGACAATTCACGTGACATTCATACCCAAGTTTCTGCGGCGAGGTCAGCTCATTTTGAATGCAAGAATAATCTAGATTTTGAGCGCATCATTCTTTGGTGAGCTTGGTGTCCTAAATTTGCGGTTAGGTTGGGTTAACTTCTAGAATCTAGATTAACTTAACCTAACCTAACCTATGCACATGTTTCGGCACTTAAAAACCATATATGTCAGATTCTCAAAATCGGGTACTTGGGGAAAATTGAACAGTTAAGCCAAAAGTTGGTAGCAAAAACTCTGAGGTGCTTCGTTAATTATAAATTAATTCACATATTTTGTTTATAAATATTGTCCGCGTTTGACTGCGGTTTCTCCAGTATTTCCTTGGACATAAATAAAAAACTCAAAAGTACGGGGTCTCGTAAACTTTGCCCAGTATTTTAATGAAATTTCATAAAAGATTCATTCATAAGGTCTGTGCCATTTCCTTTGCTCACCGTGCCGAAGTAACTTTAATGACTCCGTCACTTAGCTAAACAGTTTGGTAACCCTATTATTAAATTCGCTCTTTTCCATATAGAAATAGTAAATCAAATTTTCACGCGTCGATGGAATACTGACATTCGCATTCATTTCCTTTCTATTCGTTCACTATGTCAGATACCGAAGGAGACTTGGAACACGACAAACGGCAAAGTAGCTGTTGCAATAGCTTGCTAAAATAATTTTGGAATACTAAATATTTCAGATTTCTCAAATCTCACATGCAAGTCAGTCGGAAGAAATTGGCTTTGTGAAAGAATACAAAAGACTCGGACTAAGAAGTAGGCTATCCTGTTGTAGCAGAAGACTGGCCCCACGAATTGATTTTTCTGTTCGAAGAGTCCTACTCATACGTTGCATAATTTATTAAGTCGAAGGTGTTGGGAAGAACGGCTCATTAGCATTCAACATGCAACATGCGAGGACGTTTCGAGTTCGAATCTCAAATGGTTGACATAAAAATCAAAATTATCGTTAAGGGTGGGTCCAGAGTCCCTGCATAGCCGAATTTATAGGCTAAGGCACTGTAGCTTGTGCTCGCGGTCAATTCTCTCTCAAAAATTGCACATTTATCCGTTTTGTCTGTTCAATCAAACTCGTACCCAGGAAATATGGGTGACAAAATACAGGTGGATCACATACGAGTTCGCTACAAATAACTGATTAAAACGAATCAGATTTATGAAAAGCCGTCGATTTTGTTTTATTTTATAAATTTATTTAGCATTTTTTTCCAACTAATCAAATTCTTGTGATCCATATAAGAATATTCCACCAGCACCCATAGAAAAGTCATAAAATTCACATAAACTGTAAAAAACACAAACAAATAAAGACTAAATTGTTACGTCCATGTCAATCTTTAAATCTCAATCCTGCAATGCGCATTAGGATCTATAATTTTTAGAAATTTTACGAATTACCAAAGTCTATAGCAATCCGTATAGTCGACTATTGTGTTTGTTCATATAACCGTCCTCTATCGGAAGATTCGGTTTAACTAACGACAAAAAATGAAGACAAAATCACTAGGCTTTTATTTTTTTAATGTCCCACGTTTAGGAACTTTTGAAGATTCAAAATTCCGCGCCTAATTCGCTTAGAATGAGAACATTGACGTGGATTCCCACACGAGCGAATAAATGGCTTAATCTCCACCAAATTCCGCATTTCATTACATTTTGAGAAGGTAAGAAGTTGAAGAATTGACTAAAACTTGGGATTTTATGAGGAAAGAAGAGGTATCCATAGTTAATACCTAGACCAGAGACCTGTATTAAAACCCAGGGATTCCATGTATAACCTTATACAATATTTCTGCGGAAGAAAGTCAGAAAAGGGAAAAAGGAGAAGAAATGCATAATTTGAGTATGGGCTAATTCCCATTCTCTGAGTCAGGTCTTCGTTTGAAGGAATTCTATTATGCAAGACAGGAGACGAACGGAACACGGGACATGTCATATTCGGGAGATGTCAAACCTTTTTCCGAGTAATGTGACCATTTCCCATTTCCTCCAATGTCCTTCATTCTTTCTCCCTTTTCTCTATTCAATCATCAATCCGCTCTGTCCCTATCTCTATTGTAGAACAGGAATGGAAGTCATAGACATGCGAATCTCTAATAAAAAAGAATGAAACGAGCTTTCTCTTCTCTAACTTTCTTTACCTTTCACGATGCAGTGGTCGGGAATGATGAGTCCGCATTCTGATGGACCATGTTGAGGGTCGAGTTGGAGAGATTGGCCTTGACGAAGAGGCGAAGGTCCTTGGCTTCACTACTAAAGCTCTATATTGCGTGGAACAAAAATTGGATTAGGACATTAGTGACATTAGTTGGAGATTATACGGGATTAATTCCCAATTTACATTATTTACTAATGTCGATCCGTTTTTACAGTAGTAGGCTGAAAATTGATTTGATTGGCTATAGTGCTATGTGCAATGGGGAGAGTAGGCGTAAGGCGTTAAGCGTCAATAGTTTCTTGACAATTTACTTATGAGACTCGGACACATTCCATATCAATTCATGGACGTATTAATTTTTAGAGTAGAGTATTTGTAGCGTATCTTCGTATGACTCCAAGGATTAAGGAAATAGATTGTAGACGCTGTCAAAAGTTTAAAGTTTTACAAAACTATAAAGAACTAAATACAATTACCGTAAAACACAAAATCAAGCTTGAAATTTCAATTCATCTAAAAGAAACAATTTTGATTTTGAATTTGAATATGAATTTTTAAACCAAAAATTTTCTATTGGTTGTTTAGAATTTTCTAAGTTCAGCAAAACAAGCTCAATAGGCCCAAATTTATTTGCATGACGCAAATATTATCATACAAATGCTATACACATGCAAGAAATCCTGGGGCTGAACCTGAATGGGGTCTGAAATTCAGTAAATACGGATGCTCTTGAGATTCGGTTTATTTCTACATTCCAGAATTCCAATCTCGAAACCTGCTGTCCGTATCTATGGCCTCACTTACACTTGGGTTGAGCAGCGTAGAAGAGGGCCTCATAGATGGGTTTCGAGGCTGGAAGCACATTTACTTTTCTAAAAGCTTCTTTGCGTGTACAAGGTCCTTTGTTTTTCTTATATTGGTAGTGTTTATCAATTCAATTCGGAAATTAATGTTGACATCAACTCAAAACAGAGCTATAATCTTTCGTATTTTCGCAACAGTGATAGATTTTTAAACTAACGCACAATTATCATTAACGGAAGACGTGTATAGGCTAAAAAACAAAGATATCTACACAATAAAAAGGGGTTAATATGCGGAAATGCTCATTTAAATTTCTAAAGGGTAAAGTGTTGTTGCTCGTGTGTCCAGTAATTCAAGTTGTTGAAATGCAAAAAATTTAGAAAGCATCGAATTAAAATCAAGCTGCGCTGCGGCAGTTTTTGAAATTCCAAAAAAAAAAGATATTGCAGAAAATTGAAAGCCTCTGCAATTTTTTGATTAGGAAACTACAACAATGTAAAAATTCTCAAAATATATATTCAGTGTGAAAGTGCGAAAATATGTCCCAAAACTTCAAAATATTCAAAAATACGCAATGAAGTACCAAATTCTCGAGTAAAAACATATGCAGTAAAAAATTTGGTCATCAGAACCAAGACCGGTGTAAATCTCAGGTTGAAAAATCAACAGCGAGTCTCCAAAATATAATAATGTGCTGTTTGATTCACACTACAGTGAACTGAACATAGCTGTCCAGTGTCTAGTTGCATATACTGCTAAAAACGTCATTTAAGAAGCAGAATTTTGAACAGGTCAATTTTGCAACTTTGCAAGGTGAACTAATAAGCGAAGAATCCGATTTCGAAGTCAGCTTACTGGTGAAAGAGGGTGTCTGAGGGTGTTTTTGGGTCAGTGAGCTGAAGAACAAAAGGATTGGTGGCTGAGATGAAGACGGAGATTAGGAGAAAGCTGGAAGTCCCAGCAGAGCAATGACGGATCATTTGAATGCTGCTGAAGAGAAAAGGCGGAAAAAGGAGTGGAATTAATGAAGGAAGTGTATTGAAAGGAAGGAGTCTTCTTTTCCCAATGACTCTAATAATCCAATTCCCCAAATACTAATACATGCTAATGCTCTGGCTCTAAACTGAGACTGCTTCCGGAACACTTGTTGGATCCTTTCGCCCTCCAATACTCCTTCAAGGTCTATGTTCTGAACTGAGGTCGCTGGGGAGTAGCTCTTTTCTTAAAACACTTGGAACCAATTGAATTAAAGACCCAACTCCCGACGACTAAAGGACACTCTTTCCAATTCAAAATTTAATTATTCAAACGGAATACTTTCCAGATGCTGCTGGAGCAAGAGACAGAAAAAATGTTCAATTGCGGGAACTACTTTAGTCAAACTTTGAGTGAGTTGAACATTGAACAAGTGCATTACTCAAGAATTCAATTGGGTCCTTTTATGCAGAAAACGAGTTTTGAGGAAGTACGTGATTTTTTGTAAAGGGAAATGTGGACAATTCCTCAAAATCAATGTCAATACGCTCCACCAGGTCTCATTAGCTATGCAGTTATTTCGGGAGGGTTGGAGTGAAAGTACAAATATAAAGCCTTTCAATGACCCTTTGAACACAACGTTGGATTTTACTGTTGCTGCCTTGGGCGGTGCTTGACCCCTCTCACGCATAGAGACTTTGCACACCCTTTTCGAGTACACATACGGTGTTACGGTACTCTATTCTGATGTGAACGTACTGTGTCAGTCTCAGTTTCATTTTTGCCAAGGGTTTCAATTCAAGTTCAAGCGCAGAAGGTCGATTGTCTGTTCTCTGATTTACAAAATGTCAAGTCCGGTTCAAGGTTCAAAGTTTCGAGGAGCATATAAAAAATAGTCAATTTAAAATAACTTTGTATTCAATTTTGACAATTTTGTGTTCAAAATTTCGAAATTTGAGTCGTTTCTGAATTTTTAGCTCAAACTTATGTCACATTAGGGTCTTGTCCAGAGATTGGGCGTAGCCAGTTAGGTAGAGCATGCTATAGCCTGATATTGAGTTGGGAAAATTGAATCTCCTCAGTCAATACTGATTCTAGAGTCTCAGGGTTATTTCAACAGACTGAGAAAGAACCAATCTACAGCTTAATTTCACAGTTTTTTGATTAGTTGTCAGTCACTGAAAAGAGTTATTACTGCTCAAAGTCGCGCCTGAATTCGGTAAACTTTAAGCACAAATAGCTTTTTTCAGTGACCACTAATCAAAAGATTGTGAGATGAAGTAGATGCACTAGCCGACTGTCTACGCTCAATCTCTGGGCAGAACCCGTAGAATGCCTAAATCCTCTTAGGAAAATAGAATTATGATTGGTTAAACCGACATTTTATTGTAAATTGGTCAAAACGTTTTTGATAATAGTAAAATGACCATTTGTTAAAAAGTTTGAAAGTAGGTTCTACACGAACCGCTTTACAGAATTTAGATGCGATTTTTAAAAAAATGAACTCTTTAGTTGGAAATGAAGTCCCAGCAATTTAATTAAAATTATATAAAACACAGTATTTCAAATAGGAAGTTTACATTTTTAATGTTTGCCCATGATTGATGATGATTTCTTTAAATAATGGGCAATCTTTTAATCAAACGAATTCACTTTAACTTATGTATATCCAATCTAAATCGAAAATATTGAAAGGGCCCTCGTTTTGTGGGTTTATTTCAGGTAGGCAGGTGGGCTGAAAATAGATGCTTCTTTGGTGCCCAGCAGACAATTGAACTTGACAAGCCAGCATGTCTCTCAGACTTAGATAACGGTTAGTGAGTATTATTTATTAATAGATGAGGCCACAAAATGTGGTAAGATCTGTATCTCAAATGGACGTTTCCGTTTGTACAATCAATGACTACCCAATTCAAGAGTCGCATGCGAGTATCAATGTATGTACGTATTTCCGTAGCTCAAATGTTGAAATTGTGACCTTGTGTTTGAACTTGATTGGATAACAACGTGCACAAGGTTAAACGTTCAAGTTGAAGCCAATGTAAAGCTATATAGCTTTACATATTTCTAAACATGAAATTTCATATTTCAGTAAAAGAGGTCATTTTACCCGATATTAATCAAATCAACGATTAGAATCAAATGTATTTTTGTGAAGCGAAATATCGAGTCCACGAGTTATCTTATCGATTCACTTTTTTACCTACAGTCAAACTGGGAATAATTTCGTGATACACAGCTTGATCTACATTACAATTTATTCTGCACAATTTTTATACTCTTAACAACTTAACTCATTACAAAAATTAGTATAAGGTTGGAGTGGACGAAAATTTAACGCAATAGGTGCTATTCGAGAAAACTGGTAATAAATTCTGTGTCAAGCTTTAATTCTTGTTACAAAATATTGCGATTGCTCAGAATATTTCTCCAAGTACGCGTAGGCATGAGTAATGTGTTTTTAAAACAAAGCTGATCTCTATTCAGCATCAAAAATCTGAAAAACCTCATTCAATCCCTCATATTTTTAATATAACACGGCCAAGTCTTCCCGGTTTCCGGTGCAGATCGAAGGAATATGTAAAAATGGACAATTGTATCACCCTAATATGTACGTCGTACGTATCGAACATAAGGTTGAACAGACTTTGTTTGGGAACTCATGTCTCAGTGTACAATATTTCTGAACTCAAGGAATACAGGAGTACGAGTGTTGATTGCTGTCTGTCTGTCGGAGCATTTGTCCAATACAATCATTTTTTATGGATGCCTCGTGCCTTTATTGATATTGATGCGAAACTCCGGACCAATTTCACTTTTCATTTCCGTTGTGTGAAGCGGGTTTTCCTGGCCCTATAGACTCGGACTCAGTAGTCATACTCAGTTCATTTCCCTTCAATTTGCAAATATTAATTATTCAGAACCAAAGGAAGAACTGCTCTACTGTCAGGAGTCCTCGTTTCTCTTCATCTGGACAATGGCAAGGCAAT
>JAQFYU010003432.1:0-10046 GCA_034694905.1 Ceratophysella granulata | reverse complement strand
CGAATAACTGGCTAAGTATTTGGCGAGCCGAATATGAGGCCAATGGCGGAAAAACTAACTATTCGGCGCCGAATATTTGGCTGGCCGAATATTCGGGCTCTAATAAAAACCTGAAATATAGAATTGGAAATCAAGCTGTGGTAATCGGATTTGCACTTAAACAAGTCAGGCGGTGCACCATGGTAAAAAATTCACCCGCGCCAGCGGAATTCTTCGAGACTCTAGATTTCAATAGTATGGTAAACACAACTAACCCACAGCAGTTCCAGTTCCATGCGCCTCGACATAACTCACATCTGTTGCTTTGACATTTGCTCGTTTCAAGGCAGCACGGTATACCAATTCTTGGGCCTTTTCGTTTGGAGTGCCAAAGCTTGACCCAGCTCCGTCATTATTTAGTGCAGTGCCTTTTATTATTGCCAATATTTTGTCACCGTCTCGAAACGCGTCTTCAAAACGTTTCAAAACAACAACTCCACAGGCTTCAGCTCTGTAAAATATTACAATAATCAAAACTTCTATAATTAGCTAATATATATAGTTTCTCTTACCGCACAAACCCATCCGCACTTTCATCAAAAGTTTTGCACTTGAAGTCTTTGGATAGCACAACCGATTGATCATCCGTAGGCTTTCCAGAAAAGGGATTGTAAGGGAGCAAAATGAGATTCACTCCACTGACAAGAGCAAGAGACGTTTGACCAGATTGAAGATGGTCACAAGCCATGTGAAGTGCGTTCAATGAAGAGGAACATCCTGATTCAACTGCCACTGCAGGTCCATTCAGTCCAAGAAAAAATGAAATCCTGGATGCTGTTGCGCTGTATTTATTTCCCAGAAAAATATGAAGAAACCCGCCAGCTTCAGCCGTTTCTTCGTATTTCTTGGAACCCAAAATTATTTTCTCATAATCATGTTGCCACATGCCAGCGTAGACACCAGTGTCGGAGTCACACAGTGACTGTGGGTTGATTCCTGCGTGTTCAAGGCTTTCCCATGTTACTTCAAGTAGAAGTCGCTGCTGAGGGTCCATCAGTTGAGCCTCTCTTGGACTGATTTCAAAAAACTTGGCATCGAATTCATCGACAGGACAATTCAGAAATCCAGCCTCAATTTCACGATCTTTTGATCTTCCTGTTGCTGCACGTTCTGCAGGAAATGGTCGAATAGCTTCTCTTCCTTCAGACAACAGTTTCCAGAATTCACTAGTATTATTAGCTCCTGGGAAGCGACAGCTCATACCAATCACCGCAAAGGATCCTGCATAATCTTGTATGTCTTCAACAACATCTTGTTTTCCACTTATTGGTGTATCGTTGTGTTGAGGAAACTTCAGTTCACGTTTCATGTCCGCGATGAATTTTTGAATTGATGTGTTCTATTATAATGATATACATAAAAACGCAATAATTCATAAGCGAAGTGAATAAAAGCCTTTTACCAATTAGATCTAATTTTTGCAGGTATATAACGAACTCTTTGTTTCTGTAGAAATGGAATCACAAACTCGTCGTATACTTCCATCCATTCCTTAGAAGGATCACGCATTCTGCTTCGTGAAATAACCAGTTGCTTTTTATCATCAAATACATCCCAGTTTGTAAAAGATGAATTCAAAATACGGTCCACATCGACTGAAATTTTTTAAGTGTAATACTGATGTACTTGAGTGATTTTGAAATAACATGACGGGCAGTCACAAAAATACCTACCTATTTTGGTTTCCTTTTGGGCCATTTCTATCATATTTTCGAACAAATCAAAATCAGGTGAGAAAACAAACATGTCCGTGCCGAAATATTCCTTAGTAGCCAACGCTGGGGATCCAGTGAAATTTTCAAAATTAAAGAAATCATCCCAATTTTCCGTTATCTAAACATATTGAACAACATTGTTTTCATTAGAGTTGGAAATGGTCACAATAACGACTTAACGCTTCATGCTATGGTGTATGGTGTAGAGCGGCATAAATAAACATACCAAGAAGTCAGTAGTAAGAAAAATGCATTTCTTGTATTGCGTCAAAGTCCAGCACCATAACTTGGCAATCGAGTCGAAATCCGTTTCCACATGCCCAAAATCCTGGAAAAGCTCACATGGAACTAGCAGGATGCTATGGAACACTTGTGACAGCAGATACCTAGCACAAACACAGCGTAGTCCAGCACTTGTATATGTTACCGACCAAACCCGAAAACGTCCAGTGGCCGTTTTTATTAGACCTGATATATATATATATATACCATATCAATTGATATATATATATATCGATTGATATGGTCGCCAGGTTTGTATTGGGAACGAGAAAATACGATAGCATCACTCATAATATATGTAATCAACTTCGGTGGCTTTTTCCAAGTCAAGTGTGTGAGTTCAAAATATATATATATATATATATATATACATATCAATACCAACATCAATTAATATTTTCAGAAATGGCTCTACCTATTGCGCTGACATGTTCGAGAAAAAGCTGAGAATATTTTCCACGTATTTATCGAGTAAAACGCAACAAAATCGTAAAAATAATGAAACACTATTATTAAATGCATCTTCTACTGAAATCGCGAAACAGTAGCCGTTCTTGTGTGATGTCCGATGAGAATAATGCATCCTCACAGTATATTTTAATATATTGCAAGTAAATTTTGTCAGCAGATCGCCCCCACCAGTTTTCGAAATTAGTAACTCATATTGTCAGTGTATACTATAGTCTCGGGTTATGGCTAAGCTTGAACCAGTCACATGTCAAACTACTGCTTGTTCATTTGAGATTTTGGCTTGTGGCTATTGTGAAGAACGACATATCGCGATGTATGTGAACATACTCCCCGAAAAACTTGTTCGTGGCTCTTTTGAGCTATTCACATCGCGATGTGTCTCATCTAAACGGCCATTGGTCTTTTTCGGGTTCTGTCGTTTACCGATTCAATTCAAAATCGTTTATTTTGCTTACTTCATTTCCGGCGTGACGTCTTTTGACACCAAGATGGAGATCTCGTTGGTGGTGCTATGCTTTTCCAGAGATTTTGCCAGCACAATGGAACGGAGTGCTTGATGGTTTGAACGGGCCATGGTTACCCATGCCTGATTCTTGTCTAAAATTTAGTAAACTTGGGTTAATTATAACTCATGGACAAAATTAGTGTATATCATTATTAGATGTAGCTCATGTAGCATGGAGACCGTCCTACGGGTGTTTTAGATTAGCTACATCTAATTGGCATTGTCGTTGCATGGTATATCGAATTGTACCATATCTCGATTTTTATATTGCAATTCTAACAATCACAAGAAAGTGTCATTTTAATCTATTAATCTTTTCAAATTCAACCTGTTCCACGACCTTTTTTCATTTCTTTATATTTAACTTCTGACTTTGTTGTTCTTCTTACAGTTAATTTTGCATAATTCAATCAAGCATTCAAAAAGCAATTCCGGCTTTCAATTCCAGTCCCTTCAACTAATCTTCCTCTTGCTTCTCCACCACATGACTTGTCATTCCTTCCTATTTTGTAAAGTACAACCCGTCCGATGCCATTCTCTCCTGACCCTATCCTCTTCCTTGTTTACCTACACATATATTTCCAAGAAATTGAATAACATGCTATCGTTTTCTTGCTCCACTTAAACGCGTTCCGCGCTACTTCTGACTCTCTACCTGATAATTCGTTAATTTCTTTCCCAATTCCAACTCCACACAATTTTATTTTCTACTTTAAACTCGAACGTATTCCATAGCACTTTCTTGTAAGCAATCTCTCCACACTAAGCACTTCCCCACTTTCCTCATATCGAAGACTAATTAGATTAAACTCATAAAATCCTTGATGTCTCGGTCAAAATTAGGGACCACAAAGCCAGTCACACTCGTATTAGCATTAACATTGAAATAAATTAAAAATTTCTTATATTGTGGATTGTAGAACTAGCGCTTCAGCAATGATCAGTTGTTATAATTTGAATCGTATTCACGTTTGCATTCTCTTCAACTAAATTATTATTTGGTTAAAAAGTCGGAAACCTACATTGCAATATACATATAAATATATATTTGTGAATTGGAGAGTATATCATATTATATATTTCCTTTACACACATAGATTCTGCCAATAGTATACACGAATTGTTAGGTTGCTTCATTGATATATTTGTATTCAAATATACTTGTGATTTAGCATTTTGGATGTATTCGAAATAGGGATTGGAACAGGTCAGGTATTTGAGTCACCTGACCTGAACCCGATTTGATCCGAAATGTTTCGGGTGGAAAGAGGACCAACCTGAACCAGACCTGGTTTGTGTCCGTTCAGGTCAATCACCAACATAAACTGAACCCTAATTCTCAGGTCAAGTCAGTATGAGTACCTGATCCGACCTGATTTGACCTGATCTAACGTTTAATGTTTCGCTTCAGCCATGTAGCGCTAGAAAAAGGTATTACTGAAAAATTATTTAGTGTAATATTATCGTACCATTGTTTATGATATTATTTGCTTAACTTGTTCACTGTACTTTATCTTACCAAATATGGCACTAACATCATTCTGGTGTGTTGTGGCTTCACATGCCGACTTCCACAGAAAAAATTCAAAGCTATTTCAACAACTTGTCTAACTAATGCATTTACACGTTATGATGTATCATTGAGAACAAAAACTCTCTACTGGTGCATAAATATCAAGAATTTGAGCCTTGGTGGCTTTGCCTTTACTTCAGAAATATCACTGAAATATGAAATTCAGGTACCCGAAAAGATATCAGGTCAAGTCAGGTTCAGGTCAGCGAATTACCTTAATTGATGCTAAATATTTACGGATTCAAAGTGGCTGACCTGATCCGACCCGAAAAATATCGGATCAGGTAATAAAGCAATTCTGAAACCTGACCCGATCAGGTACCTGGCGTGAAACTGATCCGAAATATCTTATCCGTTTCGTACCCTACTTCGAAACAAAAGCCAAGAATTCTGAAATTTTCAAGCCGAAAAAAATGCCATAAATATAGTTATACCCATACGAGGCTTGTTTGATAAGTAGTTGTAAAATTTTTAAAACGATTTAGTCAGATTTAAGTGTCTTTCTTTACGCTTTATAAAAAAATACCAGGAAATATATTATATTTTAAAATTGATTTTTTAAAATACCTGACTTGAAATAATTTTTTAAAATATCTGAAATTAGCACTCACCACTCCGAAGCATGTTCTGTTTCAGGAGCGTGTAAGCCAAAATTAGCTTGATGGGTGGATTGGTTTGTATTGGAGTAGATGGGTTTTGTTTAAAAGTTGGATGCTTAGTGGTCTTAAAATGAATTGGAATTTATCTGGAACTGTCAGATGGCTCACTGGAAATGAAAAAATTCTCCAGACTTAGGAAGGAAATCGGTGCTGTTTAAATAGGTCCGTTTACACTATCTTCAATCTAAACTTCCAGGATACTAGCATTCGTGCGAATCACTGCTCCGTAGTTGCGGATATGTTCATGATTTGAAATGGCTTGCACCATCGCAGGAATTGCTCATATCGACATACATGGTAGTTTATTAAAAATTGTGCCTTACACATTTCGACTAAGTGAAAAACAGTTCATTTTCTTAAAAATTGCATGCGAAAAATGATTTAAAGTTTGGTAAGGTTGGCCGGTACAACCTGTTCGCGGTTTCTGACACTTGTGATACTTCATTTTCTTCAATTTATCCAAATGGCATATAATTTGGTGAATTTGATCAGACTAAGTTTTGCAATTTTTACTTTTGACATATTGATATTGAAAACCGCTAAGTATTGTTTAATATTTTCAAATAATTGAATACATTTTTGGAGGAATGAAGCAAACCTCAGAAGATTCAATCTCGGTCTATTTATCCCAAGTTAGAATGAATCATAGAAATATCATTATCACATTTAATACATTGATGAATATAATTATACAACCATGGTCATCATACGAAAATAAAATATCTCTTGTAATTCTCACAAGAAATTTTCATGATCCCATTAAAAATCATCTTTGCTGTTCACGTCGATAGATTGTATCGTAAATTTCGTTAAGTAATTCAAGTTCTTCGTTGTAAGCAAACAGGTGGTAATTTTCTGGCTAATAAAAATTACTCAATCCTGAAAATATAAAGCCCATCCGGATCGCGGCCTATTAAACCAGATACCAGATCGTTCAAATGAATGATGCTTACCGGATGAAGTGGCTACCTGCTTCTAACTTTTATTACTATTTGCAGGGCAAAATATATCTCACGCAGTGGCTTCTCATCTGAATCTATTATTTTATGAAGTGTGTTTTATTACAATTTGTTAGTGGAGAAATTCTTAGACCAATTAACATTTGGCTAATTAAATTTATTACGAGTATCGTGTAAAACTACTTTCTGCAAAGGTAGCCTTTAGAATTACATTTCCCAAGCTTGTAGCCCGTGCAACAGGCTGACTAGCGATGATAGCGATACAAATATTCATATTTTATTCCGCTCTTCACTCCGCCAGAATATTCTCACCCTTGAAATGTTTCGGATGTCATGTCCTGTCATAACTTTAATTTTAATGCTCCACAATGCCGAATGCTGTTCCCATTTTACTTCCAAATTCTGAAATATTCAAAAGCGTTTGGATATAGGGATTTCCCTTGTGCACTACTAATGTGCTAGTCTATTCTTGTGACTTGTCGTGCACGATCCACATAATTTTCAAGCAATTGCAGTATACATTTATGCACAGCAAAAATACGAAATTAGTCCAGTTCAGTAGGAGCAAAATAACAAATATAATTATCGTCTTCAAATCAACCGCATGCTATTTCAAAATGAAGATGATTCCGAAGTTTAAAGTTTCCAAATGTATATTTTTAGTTTCTTTGTTGTTTGGTCCATATGAAGTGACCAAATGACCCTACAACACAGACTGTAATGGAGTAAAGTGAGATAGTCTTCAACATTTTGAAACCTCCTAAATGCTCCTCATTTGCTTCTTGAAAGCTATTTTGACGATGCGCCAAATACCGGTGCATTTCACAGTAAACTGCCTATGCGTGTTTTCTTTCAGTTCAGTTAGGATACTCATACGCAGCGTTACACAATGTGTCCCAAATTCGGGATTCGGATTTGGACTAGATTTTAATTGTAAGTGGTTCAAAGGTATGAAAACATGATGATAAACATTTTATGCGTTGGATAAACATTTTGAGGGCTTGGTGAAATGCATATACCTTCGGTAGAAGGTACCTTCGCCGCCTATGCGCATAACCGTGTAAACAAACAACATGTATGTTGTCTATGGTTACGCACGAGCCAGTACCGTCCGAGAAGGTAAAAAAATGATATATTAAATGAATATAAAGATAAAAGAATTCATTACTTTACCGCCGTTTGGAAAAATATACTGACTCCTAGATTCAACGGAAGTGCGACGAATTTATTGTCAGAAATATTTGTATTACGGATTGGGCACAGTATTGAACTCAACAATGTACTCAGCGGTCATTATTGTGGAAACAGAAATTGGCACGTCAAATACAGAGTTTCAATTTATACACAGTGTAGAACTACACAATGACCACAGCGAAGATAGCAGGCTATTGGAATAAGTACAATGTCTAACATGTCAGAACATCTTTCAGAATCTAATCAGCCAGTGTACCAGCGAAAGCGTAACTTCTAGGAAAAAAAATGTAATTGAATTAGAATTGGTTTCGCTGTAGATTTCGATATTGTGAAGGCAGAATAGTCGGTAATTCAGAACTTAAGGTTATATTCTTCAAATGTACATTACACTATACATAAGTACATGAAAATGATGGTTTCAGATTTGAAATCCTGATTATTGGCACATAAATTCTGAAGTTGACCGGCAGATGCTGCTCAGCGTCTTTGAATTAGGGCATGGACTATAAAAATTGTCAGCTCAAAATACAAGATTCATACTTTAGAAGAAATGGGAACACGCGTGATTCATGATTTAAAAGGAATTGGAACACGCGTGATTTAATCGAAAATCCATCACTTAATTATCGTCAAGTATAGTGTCGTTCATCCAAATCAGATCTTCGTATCGCCACAGTACTCAACACATATTTATGAATATCTTTGTTCAAGATGAAAACTTTGTATGAACAACTTTTGGAAATATTTTCAGTAGGAGTGAAGAAAGGACGGCTTGAACTCTACATTTCAAATTCTTTATTTAACTGCATAAATATGAAGTGCTGATCAAGATAGTTGAACTTGTTTCAGTAGTTTGAACTTAGGAACTAAAAATATATGCGTGTAGTTGCACGACCGTCCTTTCCGGTCGCTTTATTCACACAGATTAACGCATCAGGATGGGTATCCAGTTCAGTTATATTGATCGGTACATCTTTAGGATTGTTTTGCTGACCATTTTAATCACCTTTATCTTGGCCCCGATTACTGATTTTCGCAATCCACAGATCTTCGAATACCATTACCATGGATGGCTGGTCAGGGACAGGACCACGCTTGGCTGCATTGTTTGTTGATGGAAAACCTAACGTTACTGAAAGAAAGTATTTCGAACAGAATGCATCCCCAAATTACGTTAGACAACACTACTTTCCATCCAACCATATGCTATTCAAAATTATGCGATTATAATGGCCCCACAAATAGTACTTATATCACCAAGCACTCAGTTGTACATACATGATTAGAGATGTATTGATTCAGCTGACGTAAGTAATTTTGCAGTATAGAAAGTGCATAACGTAATCAGGACCAGTAACCGATTAGGGTTTTGACAAAAGTTGTTGTGTGACAAACTGATATTTTAGACGACGATCTACACAGCTGAGACATAGGTACCTCTTAATGTGAAAAGAACTAACATAATTGTAAAGAATAGCTCTCAGGCTCATTTGCCAAGGGACTGGCTTGTTTCGTTCAACCATTTAATTATAATCAAAATTTAAAGGGTCTAATAATATCTAGCTGCATTAAATCGGAATCCGTTGGAACATTCATTAAAGGAACGGATATCAATTTATAAAACGAAATTGATTTAAGTGAATAGGCAGTACTTGAAAAAAAAAATTAAAAAAAAAATTAATTCCACTAAAAGCTTATGAAAGACTTTTAGTATCCGACTATCATAAATTTTGACATATGCTAACGGACACGGAGTTCTACGGACTGTAAGATTCACTTCAACATGTAACATGTATGATAAACTAACCCAGTCATGGCAATACATGGCATATCGTAATCCAACGCTAAATATTATCAAATGGCATCATAAGTATTAATAAAATCGCAACACATCCAATAAAAAATTATTGATAATCAGAATCACTGCCATACCATTGTTCACTTCATATTGCAGGTTTCATATTAAAAATCGTGATATCTACGTCAGGCAAAGTCTTCCGATAAAAATCACTTAATCATACTTCAAATAACTATATTTTATTGATATCGACAAGTATCGTACCTAATGCTTGTTTTTTTAGGGAAATTTCCTGTCACCTGCCAATAACCAACAACGGAAACATTATTGTACTATTCCACTGATCAGCCTTTAGTCGAAATTCTAATCTACGGATAGTATGCATATATTTTGAGGTCGGCCCTATACCTTTACCTTTTGCGCCAATTTAAACACGATACAGTACCATAGAATTTTTGTGATCAGTATAGTACTGATAACGATAGTGGTAGAGACCTAAATTAGTAGGACATATCCCCGTCTCAAATTATTCTTTGTTAATTTCCAGATGGATATCAGTTCAACACATCTCTGGATTTTTGTCTTGCTTAGTATCCAAAAGCTGAACGGTAAGTATAAGCAGAATTGGGAAGAGTGGGATAAACTCTTGGAAATGTTTTAGCTCACGCGTGGTAGACTTTTATGTATATAAAGAAAACGTTTTCTAAATTATCATCTTGTTCCAATGCCGTTAATTTTAGACCAAAAGGTCTTATGGGATGGTCCTGTCTGTCCGTCTGTCTGTCTGTCCGTCTGTCAGACACTTTTTGGAAGCGCAGCGCAAGTCACGTATGTGACATGGTATCAACGGA
>JAQFYU010003431.1:0-10049 GCA_034694905.1 Ceratophysella granulata | reverse complement strand
AATTGGGCGGATTTGTAGAACATGCTAAACAGTGTCATATTAAGTTTAGTTGTGATGCTAATTTGGTAGAGTTAATATAGTTACCTTTATACAACGTTAGAATAGTAAGCTTAAGATATAACTTTAACATATAACTTTTGTAACATTAGCATTGGGCAGCATACACCATCATATCTTGACAAAACATGAGGATAACCTAGCCTAACCTAACTGAATAACTCTAATTTAAAACAAATTCATATCCGCCCAACTGTCGCCGCCCAATTGTCGCCGCCCAATTTTCGCTCCACCCAATTGTCTCCCGCCCAATTGTCGCTCCACCCAATTGTCCCCGCCCAATTGTCGCATAATCCATTTTATTGTATTACAAAGACTTGTACGAAACATTGAGAGTCCTACATACTTCTACACAACGTCAACCGGTAGTGACTGCATATGCGCCCTACCTGAGTAGAATATGCGCCCTACCTACTTTTTTGGTAGGGCGCATACTCCACCACGCGCTGATTGTATACGCCCTAACTTGCCTTATATTTCCTATTCCTGTGCAAAT
This sequence comes from Ceratophysella granulata, assembly GCA_034694905.1. Classification (NCBI taxonomy): domain Eukaryota; kingdom Metazoa; phylum Arthropoda; class Collembola; order Poduromorpha; family Hypogastruridae; genus Ceratophysella; species Ceratophysella granulata. Next base: position 9,496 of record JAQFYU010003431.1, on the reverse strand, counting down.
GAATGGTAATTTATTTGTTTGTTATTTGAATGTGCCCAAGAAGTCAAAATTTAAATGATATTAAGAATTCAAATTATTATTCAAATCAGCATGGAAACTACCCACACGAACTATGACAAAGCAGAAAATGTAATTGGCATTGAAAATACAAAGTTGGAAGTCTCTTCTACAATAATTATTGTACCTGCGCATATCACAGTAATTATTGTTTTATTTATTATACTTTGTCCCATTTAAATAACTAACAAATAAATTACCACTCATTTGCACAGGATTTGGAAATAGGAGGCGAGGTAGGGCGCATACACTATCAACGCGCGATAGAGTATGCGCCCTACCAGAAAAAGCAGGCAGGCGCATAGGTACTCTACTAAGCATATGTGCTGTACCAGAGCGGTAGGGCGCATTTGCAATCACTTACCCGTCGACCGATTATAACTCACTTGCGGTCACATGTCACATGCTGACGGACTCTGAAGTAGAGCGCCTTATCCAGGGGGATGGTCCAGATACGAGAATCCGGGGACTTCGTTCCGACCTATGGTAGCATTTGGAATTAAGTGGTCAAGAGCTGAATTATTATCAAAGGACTTTATAGCACATTCATATTGTTTAATTTGTGCAGGTTACGGTTGTGTTATTTTTTATTCCTTGCATCTCCTTCGTTCTAATAATGTTAGCCTCGGCCTATGCTTTATTCCCATTCCAAAATAGCAAACAGGAAATGAAATAAAAAAGGTACAGGGATTAAGATAACGAATTCTATTTCTAAATTCAACAAAAGGCAGGCCACGCTTATCTGCTTTCCTTTCTCAGTGCGTTCTCTGCTCGTCGAAACCCTGCTCGTAAAAAATGCGACAAAACCCTGTTCGACGAAAACTAAAGGTCTCAAACTTGCATATGTCGTAGTCCATAAAGTTTGGAAGATCTCTCTAGGCTCATGGCTGGTGTAAGTGGGCCCATAATTTCATCACATAAAACTGGGCTCACTTCCGACTTGCGAATTTCTTTAGGAACATGTCACAAAATTCAAAAGCTTAAATACAAAGTTTGGTGTCTGTGCGCCGCGCGGTTGTTGCGCAGGCAGTGGTGCGCCAAACACGACGTGACTTTCCGTGAAAATTGAGACTTGCGAATTTCGGGCTGAATTTTTTTTTGGAAAATGTCACAAAATTGAAAAGCTTAAATGCAAAGTTTGGTGTCTGTGCGCCGCGCGGTTGCTGCGCGGTGGTGCGCCAAACACGACGTGACTTTCGATAAAAATTGAGACTTGCGAATTTCGCGCTGAATTTTTTTTTTGGAACATGCCACAAAATTGAAAAGCTTAAATACAAAGCTTGGTGTATGTGCGCCTCGCGGTTGCAGAGCAGTGGAAGGTCAAGGTCACTGAATTCAAGTATTTGACCCCACGTGGCGTTAAGCCGGACGGATTTGTATCAATCATTTATTTGGATTTTTTGTGGGCATAGCCAAAAGTCCTCTCCGGGTGGGAAATTTGAATTGGCACCGGAAAAATTATTCCCTGATTTTAAAAAATTAATCAAAATTTCGAAGAAAGTGTACACAAGCAATGCATGCCGAGGAAGGTGTCCTTCAACCCCTTAAAAATCCCTGAGTTCAAAAAATACATAAATAAAAGAATTTTATGTCCACCGTTGTTTTTGTAGCCGGGTTTTGTACTACCCGACCCGGGTTTCCTATTCGGTGCTGGGAATAGCCACGTGAACTGAAGGCGTTAGTTTACGGATTTGGATAAAAATTTTATGGGCATAGCCAAAGGCCATCTTCGGGTGAGAAGTTTGAATTGGCACCTGATAAATTACTCCCTGATTTTCAAAAATAATTCAAAATATAGAAAAAAGTGCACATATGCGATACATGTAAAGTGAGGTATCCTTTACCTCCCAAAAATCCCTGAGTTTCAAATATGTGTGAATAGAAACTTTATTGTCCACCGCTGCCTTTGTAGCCGCGTTTTGCACTACCCGACCCGGGTTTCCTAGTCGGGGTTAGAAATACCCACCACGTGAACTGAAGCCGTTAGTGGATGCATTCTGATGAAATTTGTTGTAGGTCTTACCAAAAGGCATCTACGAATGGCAAACTTGAATTGGTTCCTGTAACCCAATTTTCTGGTTTTAAAAAATTAATCAAAATTTTGAAAAACTTGAACTCAATGAATCAATAAACAGAACTAATTAATTCAGCACGAAATTCGCTTGTCTCAATTTTCACCGGAAGTCACGTCGTGTTTGGCGCACCACTGCGCAGCAACCGCGCGGCGCACATAAACCAAACTTTGTATTTTAGCTTTTGAATTTTGTGATATGTCTCAAAAAAAATTTCAGAGCGAAATTCGCAAGTCTTAATTTTCACCGAAAGTCACGTCTTGTTTGGCGCACCACTGCGCAGCAACCGCGCGGCGCACTTTCACCAAACTTTGTATGTAAACTTTTCAATTTTGTGACATGTTCCAAAAAAATTTCAGCGCGAAATTCGCAGGTCGGAAGTGAGCCCAGTTTTATGGGATGAAATTATGGGCCCACTTACACCAGCTTAGGCCCATCAGTCACTTCACATTCCTGATTCGAACTCATTCGAACTAATATAACATGGAAATATGAATAAAAAATATAACCAAGGATATACGTACAATAAGCACCTGACTTTAGTTTTAATTCATTCTGGTAAAAGAATGTACTACATTTAGATTAGACAAGAATTAATGTGTATGTGTTTCATGCAGAGAACACAAGTTAGCTTCTTCTAATCATTTTAGTTCAGTCAAAACTTATTGAATTCAATGTAATGCAATGTTGCGAATAATATTTTACCCTTAAATGTCATATAATTTATTTTTAGGTTAACTTGTGTGTGCTATACTACTGGTATGCTGTGTTAAGTATTCACTACATATTGGATGTACTTTGCAAGCATTAGGCATGTAGGCTTTGAATTTTAGATTCAATATTGGAAGACATGAGTTACGATTTATGATATATCTCGTACATTACATGCTACTGTAAGTTCAACTTTTTTAAAAATAATATGCTGGTATTTTCATTGGAATCGAGTTTCACGGCTTTCTGGACTACGACATATGCAAGTTTGAGACCTTTTTACGTCGAACAGGGATATTTTCTCGTCGTGCAGGGTTTTGTCGCAGTTTCGACGAAGAAGGTTTCGACGAGGAGAGGTAAGCCTCGAGTTGATGTTGTGTTTTGATTTTTGATGGATTTGGTATATTGTGTATACATGTATTTTTCGAATAAAGACAGTGCTAGAAGTAGGCTTAAAGAATTGATTTTAAAGCGCCAATAGGACGATATCATGCGTCATACCATGGGTAAGCGCAGGAAACTTTTGAGAATTTGAGAAAGGTTCTTAGGCCCATATGTAATACCGCCCTTGGTTGCAAACAGCGCACAAAAAACTGGTTTCGATATTACAAGAATAATATACATATATTCAATTTAAACTATCAAACTTGTGTGATTGTATAATTGTGATTTTAAGATGTTAAATTGTACGTAAGGAACAAAAAAAAGCATCTCTTCCCGTTTGCCATAATGCTGTAATAAATAAAATCGTTTCACACAATTTGCGTAATTCTTTTTTAAACAGTTTCCCAAAGTAATTGTTATCCACAGAACGTAAGGAACAAAAAAGCATCTCTTCCCGTTTGCTATAATGCTGTAATAAATAAAATCGTATCACACAATTTGCGTAATTCTTTTTAAACAGTTTCCCAAAGTAATTGTTATCCACAAAGTCCAGTTAACCGAACCGTTACGTCTAAACTGAAATAATTTTGACTTGATGACTGCCAATCGCCACAGGAGTTAAAGGAATCAAGAATCAATTTTTAAGCTTTGATTTTAAAGGAAGTCATGAGTCATGAGTCGTATTCAATTTTTCTATTTACCATGGCGCCTCCAAGACTTTGACCCCTCAGCCTGTGACTGCTCGGAGGTTTTCTGACATTGAAAAACCTAAACAAACATGGATTTCATCTCAGCTTAGCATACGAGACCCTACAAGGCATGAATTTAGTCATTTATTCAAGTGTCAGATCAATTTCAACTAAGTACATTATCGAGTTAAACTAGAAGCTAAAATCGACAATGATTATGCTACCCGAAGGTCGCACACGCTGTTCTCCCAAAAGTTAGACACACTACTCTACTGTTTGGCAAGTAATATATTAAGTAATGTGATGCTAAGTCTAATTAAGAAGTGCATGAAGGCATGAAGCACAATGGCATGAAGCCAACCAGTGTGGAATTGGAGATAGTATTTTCGCTAGTGCAATAAAATCCGGTTGAGTGCTGAATGATGATATATTGGATAGTCTCTTGTCTCTTTTACCTGCGCTCGCGCTCATCCTTCTAGAGAATAGAGAATGGATGTTTTATATCTTTATCTTGTTTTATTTGGGATTAATTAAATTCCGATTTATTCACTAATATCCTACTTATTTCCGATTTAACATTTTTTGGAATTATCGAGTCATCGATATTCCAAAAAAAAAACCTTCGATAATGCGACCGTGGTGACGCGTTATGTTGTGGGAAACGCTAGACTCAGAATGACAAAAAGTTATCACCTCAAGCGGGGACCGAACCTGCATCATTCCCTATAGCCAGGACTGCTCTACCAATTGAGCTATTGAGTGGTTGTACTGATTGCCTTCTGAACTAGTCTACATTGCCTCGCTCGGCCAAGGTGAATTCTTATGGGTGTGATTTAACGGAGCAAAAGAATAGGTGTGAATGGCATTAACTTTGACGAAAATGGCATGGAATAGATGAAGATGGCTTAAAATAAATAAAGTGGCATTAGAACATATAAATTGGCATTGGAACAACTGAAACGGCATTACAATAAATAGAGTGGCATTAGAATAAATAGAATCACATTATAAAAAAGAAATCGGCATTTTAAAATACAAAATTGAATTTGTCAACAGGATTGAAGGACTATGTTTTATATTGAATGTATTATTCTACTTACTCTTTATTGCCAGTTTCGTTTAAAAATTCATTGTCGGAAAGATTCGGAATAAAAGCTTTGATAAGTTTCCAAATGAATACTTAAGGAATGAACATAGGGAAGACAATCCAAAATAAATAACGAACATGTTTTTACTAGTACTATAATTTTTTTAAATGTTGGTTGGAATTGAAAACAAGAAATGAGACACCTTAATGGGTTGAGTTGAGAATCAGCAAAGGAGTGAGCTGGTTGGATTTGAAAATGAGGGGATAAAATAAAACGGGGTTAGAACTAAATGAAATACATGAATACCGACTTTAAAATGGAGTGAGAAGTCACGGTTTAGAATTACATTTACAAGAACAAGGTAAATATCACTGTATGTAATTGGTAACACGAAGTAAAAAATGTCACGGGTCACGGGGTTTGGAAGCAGAAGATCAGAAAGGACATATCATAGTTTGTCTTGTGGGGTATTCCTTCCTAATGACAATGGAACGAGTTGGATTGGAATTAGAAATGGCGTTTTATAATTATAAAAGTTTTATAAAATAATTTAAAAATATTTGCAAGATTTGAAGCGGGATTAACTTGAAATGGAAAAAAACAGGCATGTACTGTAATTAGCCATTGTGTACAACGACCTAGCTAAAGTTGTGCTATCAACTCCACACTCGACAACTGAACTGTTTTGTAATTCGAGTTTGACCTCTACGGATTTAACTCAAATATATAGTACAATAAATATCGCATATAGTAATAATACATAACACATAGTAGAATATTTTAGTCTGGATCACCAGAAAGCGTATTACTATTTCGCGGTTATATATATATTTCTGCCTATCTATCTATCTGACACTTTATATTAATTTTATTGCCGTTTTATTTAATTTAGTGCTATGCTGTTCTATTGCCAAACGTAAATAATGAAATGCCAATTTTGATATTTCTAATGCCGTTTTATTTATTTTGGTGCCCGGTCTTCGATTTGATTTGATTTGAATTTATTCAGTTGTTTTGCTAGGAATACAGCGAATGCAAATTCACTGGTCTCCCCCTAGAGACAACGTACAGATATACTATATTCAATAGAATGTATTAGACTATTTAAAGTCAAACCACAGATTAGACCGCTGTTCAACAAGATAGCCTGACACACGTTTCTTGAATTCCTTCGAAGATATTCCTTCGAAGAATTCCTTCGAAGGTCTTTCTAATGCCAAACGTGTATATTAAAGTGCCACGTTAAATATAACCCAATTCTTATTCCTTCTTTCTTCTTTGGAAGCCTGCCTGGAGATAAGCCGAAATCTACCTTTCACGACAGTATCGGATTTGAGCACATGTACGACTTGGTGTACCTGCACTCCTGGCAAGAGCCCAGTCGCTACAATGTGAAGAGGTGAGGAATGATTTTTGTAGCCCAACCTATGACGAATGAACGAACCTGTTCTGGAAGCTTAACCCTTGTCGGTCCTGGAGGTGACTTCATAACGGCTTCATCAGAATTGTGAAATACATCAAGCACGGCAACATCTAGGTATAACAATAAAAGACATTGTTGATGAGCTCTCTCCCTATTACTGTTTCTACTGACGACATTTTCTACTGCATTTTATATGTTGAAGTTTTCATCCGTCGTAGGTGGGTCTTTGGTCGCTGATCAACACACTGGGAAGAGCGATACGGTCAGTTGACATGTCAAAACGTTTTTACCTACCCGGCCCGGTGCCCCCTAACCCGAAGGCCAAACTGAATAATGTACGTTACTATCAATTTCGTTTGCTAAGTGTGGAGATTGGTTGACCCCGTGACGTGACCCGTTAAACTGACCGTTTGAATTGAAATAAAAATTGTGAAATGTTTGGTAAACCTGATTTCAATTCCAACATTAATAATGGAATTTTATATAACGCATGACCTTATTTTCACCTGAATTGACCTGAAGATAGCTGAATTCACAAGTTGGACGGGAAGGAAATCAAATTCAATGGTCAATGTGTTCATTGTTAGCAACGAAGGACAACGTCCATCGTACCGTATGTAACCAACTTTGATCATGCCAAATATTTCCAACCCTGGATTTCATGCAAGACTTTCAAAGGGGACTTTCCGGGTGCTTTTCCTCTCTTGCTGTGAAAAAGTAAAGTATATCTGTTCCATCTCTTACAACAGTGCCATATAACCAAAATATATATTCAACAAGCGCCGAGCTTAGCTCGGCCTTGCATGTGGCGCGTGGCGCCACATGGACTTTGGCACGAGCGCTTTGCGCTCGTGCTACCCCGCTGCATATGTGGTTCGCTTATTAGTTCATTAGATCTAATTTTCTGTGATTCAGATACTGTATTGATATTGATTTGATATTGGTGCTTGGTGCACCCAAGCACTGAGTGTCCCTCAGCCATACAAATGCGACGCTGGCGCGTTTGGTTGCTATTTCCAGACCTAGTACCCATCGCTATTTATATTTGATTCTTCTGTTTTTGTTTTTGTAAATTCAATTAGACTGTTCTGCACTTCAGATATCAACTAATTATGGTTATTTTAAATATTTCAAAATTTATTTTACCCCCTTAATGACCTTCAATCCGATCGGGGTTTTCGGTATTGTTGCATTGAAGGTGAGTACTCTTGGAATCTGCACTGCAGTTTCCCACGTTATTTGACCATATCCGTTTTTGGGGTCACAGGGGTCAAAGGTCAAATTTGATCCAAATGGGTCGAGGAATATACCATAAAATTCTACTCAATTAGCCCGACATATTGATGTATCACTCGATAGGTTGGAGTTGACAGGAAGGGCAGGTGAAAATAAAATAAAAGCGATTTCCCCAAACTTTGACCCCGGATTTGACCATGAAGGATGGGTCGAATCGTTTAGGTGATACGCGTTGTCCTATCTTCATTTCACGAGAGCTTTCCAACGCCGTATTGATTGCCTCTTGCCCGGCTTGCACATCGATTAGCCATCGCCAGCAAGAAATGTCAGTACAACTATATTAGTATACTTTACATATTCAAATAAGCATTAAAACCTCAAAGCACGATAAAATAATGTGTAAAATGACTATGGAACAAATACTGGTATGAATTGTAGTGTTCTGGGTCTGAAGGTACAGTAGTACTAATGCTAGCGTTTTGTTGGGAGCACAAATGGTTTCGATTCCTGCTTTCGCTTATACTTTTTGGTCCGTTCGGTAATGATAGGGTAGGTTAAGTTAGGTTTCCGGAACGTGCGAGGTTAGACTTGTCACAAGCTCAAACTCATTGTATTGCCAATCCTAACTATATAGTCCAGTATACTTGGTTGGAGTTTAGGCAGTAAGAGAGAAAGAGCTCCCGGAATGTCCTCTTGAGTCTCGTGGATTATATTTCTAGTAAGTATTAAATATGCAATGACTGGTCAATTTTGAAAAATCCACTTTTGCCTCGAATGATTTTGATGTCTATGATTTTTTCCTTGTCGGCTTCCTCTAAATTAGATTTTTAAAATAGCACCAACCCCATATACTTTCGGTTGTTTTTTGCAACGGAAATAATTTACGATGCTCTTGGTCCTTGGCTGACTAAAATTCAAGAAAGGAATGAGTAGGCGGTGAAATTTAAATTCAAAAAGAATTCAATTTATTTTATTTCATTTATTTATTTCGAAATTGGTGAGGTGAAAAAGCTTGTCGGTTGATGATTAAAATTTCAATTGATAAAAAGAAATTATCACTATGAATTGTCTCGACTATAATTAGGTCGAAACTGTTGCTGCAATGAAATGTCCCAGTTTCGAATTGTGGCACTGTGAATTTTACAGCTTTAGAATGGTATGGCAATTGGCAATCCGAAAAAATACGTTATCGGTCAGCAGGCACTGCATCCAATAACAAAATCGGGCAAAACGCTGTGCCCTCTGTCAATTTTCGGTTGAACAAAACAAGTAGACTACTACTTACTAGGTGGAGAATTCTTCGGAACTGGAAATGCTTCATCAGAAGGTTTAGTCACATTTGAGTTAGAGACGCGATCATCGTTCAATCCTTTCGCGATATTTGCCAATGAGGACGATATGTTTCGATGAAATCCACGACTTGGTTCCGCTGATTGAGACCTAACTGGATTTGAATATATAGCACTAGTTTATAGTGTTTTTTAAAACAACACGTACTAGGTAGTTCAGCCATATATATTGCTCGTAACCAAAGAACTCCGCCTGAGATATTATGAAAGTTATGTACTGTGAACATTCAGTAAGTAAGAATCTAACCCGCCCGTTTGTTGTGGGTTATAGCTCCATGCCCAGCTTCGACGAAAAAAAGCGAACTTTGAGAGTCATATTTTTTGGCTGTGAGCTTTGCACGTTTTGTATGCTCCAAGAAAACGGCAAGTAGGCGGGCCTCCTACTTCACTCATGTCACAAGGTTCATGACTGACCATGCCTCTACTCCTGATATAATGCGGTATGCGCTTCTCCCATATGCTGCATGGAGTAGAATTTCTTGTGCAG
>JAQFYU010003430.1:0-10050 GCA_034694905.1 Ceratophysella granulata | reverse complement strand
ATTAAGCTGTCAGGCAAATTAAAAACACAGGTACTTATAGATCAGTGATTCTATCACTGAATGGGTCCAGCTAGTATTACAATAATTAACTATTTATTTTCTTAATTTTTGGTTTTCAAATGTTTAGGGTCCTCATGACGGGATAACAAACTTTGACAATATTGGTCTCGCCATGCTCACAGTGTTCCAGTGTGTTTCCCTCGAGGGTTGGACGGATGTCATGTACAGTGTAAGCTATAGCAAATACGCCTTATGTATACAGGATGGGATGATTATAGGACAATTTTATTACCAACCTTGAAAAATACTAGAGCTGAATAGGGAAGGCACCAAAACCAGAAAATTTTGTCAAATTATTTGGAAATGGAATATGAATGGAAATCCTTCATCAGTTGATACAGTTCTGAATTTGAGCCATTCTTCAAAGCTGTATCTGAATAGAGATCTTTGTTGAAATCTTCAGCAAATATTTCAAAAATTAGGATTATGTTTAGGTTAGGTTAAGCCAATTTTTTCATAAGGCAGACAGTCATCGCATTCATTCAACCATGTATCTTATTTATGCGAGGATCAAATTTTTGTATTGTATTGTATAAATTGTAGTTGAAAGACGCGATGGACGGTTCGTGGCATTGGATGTACTTCACCTCCATGGTTGTGTTCGGTGCCTTTTTTGTGATGAACCTAATTCTCGGTGTCTTATCGGGGTAGTTAAATTCGATTGACGTCGCAAACATTAACAATTCATGTGAACTTATTTCTTGAAAATGGGAAAATGTTTATATTCGTCATTTGTAGAGAATTTTCGAAGCAGAAAGGGAAAGCTGAGTCACGCGGTGATTTCCGTGCAATAAAGGAGCAACGACAAATTGAAGAGGACCTCAAAGGCTATCTGGAGTGGATCACCAAAGCGGATGATCTTGAAGCTCATGGTTTGACCCTAAAACAAATCTTAATTTTAGTATTTAGAAATGTCCTTGGAATTCCGCAATTAGGGTGTGAATGTGTTGAACAGAGACTGAGACTGATAATACACACGAAGAAACTCAAATTCCTACTTGTCTTCAATCAACGAAAGGCACGTGTGGAAGGTAAAATTACACACCAATACTACGCTGCACGAAGGTAGTCGCAGATTTGCCAGTATATTAAAAATGAAACAATTAAAGAAATTGTAGATCGATAGAGTTCTAGTCCAATTTTGATAAACTTCATTACGTCAACATCCATCCAAATCGTTTTTTACCATTTTACCGCTAATAAACGTAATTCAACTTTTTATTTTAAAATTGAGTTGTGGCACTACAGGGACCACGCCATTTTGAAGTTTAGAACGAAGCATTTCTTATAAGTACTCATATCATATCACTGAATTCTAAGGTACAATCGGAAAGCACGACGGTTTTGTCGGAGAATGGTCAAATCTCAAGCATTTTACTGGCTTATAATTGTTCTTGTCTTTCTGAACACGATGGTTTTGGCCACAGAGCACTACAGACAGCCGGAGTGGTTAGATGACTTCCAAGGTAGGCCTGAATATTAAATATTGTAACTAGACACATCTAAGAATTCAAAATTGTTAAGCTTGGTTTTTACTCCAGAAAAGATCAATATCTTCTTCATCATTCTCTTCACATTTGAGATGATCCTCAAAATGTATAGCTTAGGCTTCTCGGTAAGTTTCAATTTCAAAAAGCAGGTTAAACTTAAACAAATATTTAGACAATTAATCAAATCTAAGAATATGAATTTTGTTATCTTGCAGCGGTACTTCGTCTCCTTGTTCAACCGATTCGACTGTTTCGCCACGTTAAGCAGCATCGTTGAGATCGTTTTAGTGAAGACGGAACAGATTCCACAGATCGGCGTTTCCGTGCTCCGCTGCGTCCGTCTTCTCCGCGTGTTCAAAGTGACAAAGTACAACAGAAGTACAGTAGTAGCCTTCCGTCATGGAGAAGTTACGCCTTTGATTCGGATTCGACTGGAATTTCACTAAAAATCAATTTTGGTTTTTAATTAGGTACTGGAAAGCCCTTTCCAATCTGGTGGCGTCTTTGCTCAATTCCATCCAATCCATTGCCTCTCTGCTCTTCCTTCTCTTCTTGTTCATCCTTATCTTCGCCCTTCTGGGCATGCAAGTCTTTGGCGGCAGATTCCATTTCAATCCTCATGAAGACAAACCACGACAGAACTTTGACAGCTTCTCTCAGAGTTTGCTCACTGTCTTCCAGGTATGTATGCATTTGTAACCTGAGTTTGGTTTCACCTTATTAGCTGTGAAATGGCAAACGCAAATATCAATTTGAAATTATGTTTTTAATGTTTCTTTAAAATTAGTTTAAAAACTAAATTAAAATTTGGAATCTCTTCTCTAGTTTTGTTTGTAAATTCATATTTCATATTGTTAATTTTCTTGAGGCTTCAGTGCCGACGAGGTTTCTTTTTTCGAAATTAGGAGCAACTATCGTATCTCATATCGGCCCTGCACAATTGAATCACCAATCACATGCAATTCAACGAAAAGACGAGCCATGTGAATCTTTAGTTAACCTTGAACTATATTTTCTAGATTCTGACCGGTGAAGACTGGAACGAAGTGATGTACACGGGAATCCATGCGTATGGCGGTGTGAGATCACCAGGCATCATTGCTTCTTTGTACTTTATTGTTCTGTTCATATTCGGAAACTGTAAGTCTTTTATTTTGAATTGCTTCAACTAAAACGCGGAATAGTTCGCTCATGCCGATTTTCCCCAAATAACCAGATATCTTGCTCAACGTGTTCTTGGCTATCGCCGTGGACAATCTGGGTGACGCAGACGATGTGGAGAAGGAAGAGGGTGATGCTCCAGAAGAGGTAAATTGCTGAATGCTGATTTAATAAATATATAATTTAATTTAATTATAACCATTCTTTTCTGCTTTCACGTTTTCATATTTAGGCTGCAGAAGAGCCTAAAGAAGAGGTTGCTGAAGAATATGAAGGAGAGCACGAAGATGACGGAAGTGAAGATAAGGCTGAAGAAGGGTACACTACGAACGGCTTTGTATTGAATTCAGCTTCTTTCCGAGCCACCATGATTTTAGCACAACTAACCGTAAATAGTGCCCAAGAATATGCTTGCTAACCCATCATAAAGTGAGGCCGAACATGGAGAAACTCGGTGCGATTGCTACTAACAAGTCTTATTCCATGGTTAGCTTAAAAAACCCTGACAAAATCCGATATTCAGCTGACCTTGGACCTTGGTCCTGACCTTGAGTAACCATAAATAATTATAAACCTAATTCGTTGATTTTTGAAAATTACAATACAATTCAATAGTTGATCTTAATTTTCATTTATGCGTGGTACATACAATCGTCAGAATAATTGGGGCATTAAAAAAAACTTTTATAGCTCGAATTCGGTGAACTACGATGAAGAGTCTGTGTCCGGAGCCGACGCCACGGACGGTTCATTTGATAACCAAAACGAATATTCCGAAGAAACAGGTAGGCTTAACATTCGTCTAAACGCACGAATAATCTAAGAAGCCTAAAAACTGGTTTATATCTAATGAATTAAAATGTAATTTCAATTCAACAGTAGTCAAATTTTGCTAACACTGCCTATATATTTTTTTCAATAGAAGAACCATCCAAAAAACCAGTTCCGGTTGACGACGAAGATGTCGCAGACGCTGATGAACCCATCCCAGAAGGGTCGGCGTTCTTTATATTCTCGAAAGACAATCGGTAGGTCTGCGTTTTAATCTAAGTACAAATAAAATCAATCAATTTGACTTATTCTAAAGTGTCACTTTTATTGATTTACAGTATTCGGGTATTTTGTCACCGAATTATTTCCAATAGCATTTTCAAAAACGTGATCCTCGTATTCATCCTCATATCTTCTGCACTGCTCGGGGCTGAGGATCCACTTTATGACAAATCACCCAGAAATGACGTGAGTGCATTGGGATTAATAAATTAGGATTAATTGGACTACTGAAATAATAAAAACACTATGAGAATTTTTAATAGAAAACTACATTCGGTTATTTAATAACAAATGTACTTATTTTTAATACAGCTGCTGAACTACTTTGATTATTTCTTCACGGGCATGTTCACGGTCGAGTTAACACTAAAGTTGACAGTCTACGGGTTGGTGTTTCACAAAGGCGCCTTCTGTCGTTCTCCAGCCAACTTGCTCGATTTGCTCGTCGTCTGTGTGTCGCTCATTTCCTTCTTTTCACCGTAATTCTTCTTATCAAAGATTTCATGTCGAATGTAGAGTTGCTATATTTAGTAATTCTGTATTTAATATTGCAAATGATATAATTCCAGGAAGGGTGCAGTTTCAACAATCAAAATTCTCCGTGTTTGCCGAGTACTGCGACCGTTGAGGGCTATCAATAGGGCAAAAGGGCTCAAAGTAAGTTTACAATATGTGGGATTAACAATTAATTCTCGTCTCGTATTAGGTAAACTTATGATATATTTACTCTCTTTTAGCGTGTAATTCAATGCATGGTTGTGGCTATCAAGACCATTGGGAACATTGTTATTGTTATCAACTTACTCCAGTTCATGTATGCAGTAATCGGGGTGCAGCTATTCAAGGTTAGACTTAATAGATAATATTCTGTTAGTCACGTCAAATAAAAGTTTACACTTTGCTTGGCATATAAAACGAATTAAAACTTGTATTTCAAATTTTATTCTTTTTATATTTCAGGGTGCAATGTTCGAGTGCACCGACAGTTCCAAAATGGACAAGGAAACTTGCAAGTGAGTTTTGGATTTGTAAATTTGAATTATATCATTTGTAATTTTGACGATTCTTAGGACCTAACATCCAAATTTTGTTCATAGAGGATATTTTTTCACGTATGAGAAAAGCGACATTGATAAGCCAGTTTCGGAAGAACGAGAGTGGCTGAACAATCTATTCAACTTCGACTCAGTTCCCAAAGCAATGGTCACACTCTTTGCTGTTTCAACATTTGAGGGGTGGCCACAGTAAGTAACTGTTTGGATGTAATGAACTTTTGAACTTCCTCAAGGATTTTTTTGATAAATCTTATTTCATGTTGAAATACTCAATTTATCAATCGTTAAATCGGGATTTCCGAATACTTTATCTTTGAACTAGCATTGGATGTTTGTTTTTCCAGGATGCTGTACAAGTCAATTGACGCTAATGTGGAGGACAAAGGACCGATTCACGACAACAAGAAAGTCGTTGCAGTCTACTACATTTCCTATTTAATTATCATTTCTTTCTTCATGATCAACATCTTCGTCGGATTTGTTATCCTCACATTTCAGAGTGAGGGTGAAAAAGAATATGCACATTGTGAACTTGAAAAGAATCAGGTGAGTTATGTACAGTGTACGCGTGCGCAACGCCAGAAACGACCACTCAAAACACCCAGCAGAAAAGAGCCTCTTATTTTAATGGTTTACTAATTGTCCCAACATCTTTCACTATTTCGAACAGCGGAACTGTCTTGAGTTTGCCATGAAGGCCAAGCCGTTCAAGAAGTACATTCCACGGAATCGGTTTCAGTACAAAGTATGGTCTGTGGTCACATCTCAGGCTTTTGAGTACATTAACTTCTCGCTCATCATGATCAACACGATCTCTCTCGGAATGAAGTTTCAAGGTCAACCAGATTGGTACACATATGCACTCAACGTTGGCAACATCTTCTTCACCATTGTCTTCACAATTGAGCTCATTCTCAAATTGGCAGCCTTTGGCGTCAAGGTGAGCCTTCTGCAACTTTGTGCCATTGACCATTGATGAATTTGTAAACACGACTTGCTTTTAACTTTTTTCAAGTTACGCGCTTTGATTTGAGTTTTTATAGAAATAACACTATTACATTTCAAAAAATATATTTGAAGCGTGGTGCAGAACTAAAAATGACGAACGAAAAGTTTTACTAATGCTTCAAAGTATTCTAAGCAGTAACTTATTCGTTAGATTTTAGGACGCGAGTATACAATTTCTTAAAAATGTAATTTATTTAATGCTTAAGAACTACTTCACGGATTCCTGGAACGTTTTCGACTTCCTGATTGTTGTAGGGAGCTACGTCGACATTATATTCGACGACCTTAACGTAAGTCAAAGACAAGGCTACAATTTCAATCTTCAAATTCAAAATGAATTTAATGTGTGAATATATGACCACAGATCAGCTTCTTCCGATTATTCCGTGTTGGCCGTTTGGTGAAACTACTGAATAAAAGTGAAGGCATTCGAACCATTTTGTACACATTTGGGAAATCTCTTCTCGCCCTGCCCTACGTCGTGCTGCTCATCGTTTTGCTCTTCTTCATCTACGCCATTATTGGAATGCAGGTAGAAAGACAAAATTTTGAATATAGTAAATAATGGATGAACTATGTACATTGTTCATCATTACATTCTTTCAGTTCTTTGGGAAAATTGCCCTAGACGACGACACCGAAATCCATAGAAATAATAACTTTCAAAATTTCGGGAATACTCTCATGTTGCTCTTTCGATGTGCGACAGGTACTGCTAGTATTGTTAACATGTTAACCCCAAGCATTCGTTTGAACTTTGGAATTTTTAATCTTACATTTTCAGGAGAAGCATGGCAAGACGTAATGATGTCATGTATTTGGGATAAGAATGTAAAATGCTTCCAACCCGATCCTCACGTTGAATCCTGTGGTTCCGACATGGCGTATCCGTACTTTGTGACCTTCTACGTTCTATGTTCTTTTCTGGTACTGTAATTAATGAAATTAACTTTTGCTAAGCTAAGATAGTTCTTTCAAATATCATTGTTAAAATATACAACTTTGTCATTTACATAAATTCAGATCCTGAATCTCTTCGTGGCTGTAATCATGGACAATTTTGACTACTTGACACGGGATTCTTCCATATTGGGTGCCCATCATTTGGGTGAATTCATTAGCCTCTGGAGCGAATACGACCCTGAAGCTCGGGGTTGCATCAAACATGTGGACGTGCTCAACTTATTACGAAAAATCAACCCTCCGCTTGGATTTGGCCGAATGTGCCCAAGAAGAATGGCATGCAAGGTGAAATATCGAATTGGCCTTTTTCGAAAATAGATTTGGCAAGCAAATAAAATTACATAAAACTTTATTGAAACAGAGGCTGGTTGAAATGAACATGCCGTTGAACAGCGATGGAACTGTTCAGTTCAATGCCACTATTTTTGCATTGGTTCGAACCGGCCTGCGAATTAAAACAGAAGGGAATATAATGGAAGCCGACGCTCAGTTACGTAAAATCATTAAAATGATATGGAAGGAAACGGATCCTGAACTCCTCGATCGTGTTGTTCCGCCACCTGAGAGTAAGCTATAAAACCATATAATTAATTATATGTATTTTGAAGTGTTTTGATTTAATGTAATGCTTTGTGATTACAGCATTGGACGAAATCACTGTAGGGAAGTTCTATGCCAGCATTTTGATTCAAGACAAGTACCGGCGCTACCATCGGCGGAAGAAAAAGTTCCTAGAGGACCAGAATGCTGATCTTGAGTGTGTCAACGCGTTTAAATTGCAGGTATTGACGAATATTAATGTTTTTATGAATTCAATGTTCATTCGGAATAGTTGACGAGCTTCGGTAAAAATAATTCTCAGGCTGGATTGCGTGAACTTCAAACAGTTGGCCCTACTTTGAAACGAACCATATCAGGAGATTTGGAGCAACGCCGCGGAAACGATATTCGACCTTTACACCGGGTAAGAATAGGCGTTTTTTATTGTACCTAAAATATTAGCACTTTCAATCTAATTTACTTTTGTTATTGATTCCACTTAATTGCAGAGAAACCACACGCTTTTTGGGAAGCGAAGCAAAACAAATCTAGTCAAGTTCAAACCCGCTTATTCTCAATCTGCAAAACCAATGCAACCAATTATCACTTCCGTTCCTCGTCCAAGTTGCACACCAAACGGAGGATTAAGGTGCGTTCGGTTTAATTGGGTTATGGGAATAATATGACCATTACACTTGACGTCGAATAATGAACTAATTTCACACTAATGAATATTCTATGAATTATGCAGGATACACAGAATCGATGACTTTGAGAATTTGGAAGTTCCACCAATACCAGAACGAAGTAGAGGGATAAAAGGCTCCGCCCAGTGCCTCATTGGAATTGTAAGAATATAGACATGCCGGTATACCTAAAGTAACAAAATTGAAGTAATAGTGATTTTCAGACATTTTGACTTGTTGATCAATCTACAAAACATTTGAGTTGAGAGTATGCGCGCACAATGAATTCAGAGTCAATTCCAACATTTACTACTTCCTAGTTTCAGAACATTTACGATTTGGCCCACATTTACCAGTAATATTTAGAAAGCTATAGGACACTGATGTTGATCTCCATCTTGTTACAACAGGTAATGCAAAACCAGGTCGGACTCCGAAGATATAGTCAAGATCCAAGTTTCGTGACGACAGCTTCTGAGGAAATGCGTGCGGCTATTGGTTTGACACCTGTCGAGATGGACCATGCTGCTCATCGCCTTCTCCACCAAAACTACCCGGTTCACTTTGCTGCTTTAGAAGAAGAGGTCAACGAACCCTATCAAGATTATTTCCACCAAGCTCATGTTTAATATTTCAATATGAAATTATTCAATTAAATGCACAATTTAATATATGTATAAAAGACGGCATACAAAGACATTTAGGATGTACTTAGATATTTGTAGTTTGAATAAATAGAGCAGGACGAAATATTGATGAACTTTCAACTTTTACACAAGTCAAAATTCGAATCGTTTCCCTTATTCACTTCTTGTAGTAACGCGTACATGGCACAATCATGGCACGTCGTAGTAACTAAAGAGCAGTTTTGCATGTTTGCACATTTTTTGCTTGGCCCAAGTTCAATGAAACTTCGGATACACACGATTCACACAATTCTTGTACACGATATTCCTAAGATTTCTAGGGATTAAGGGCCTGTGGCCCACCGGCTTGGTATCGTTAATGGACACCCTTTTGGACAAAATCATGGTCACATGCCACATTTGCATACTATTGTGAGGCACCCTGTACAAATTGCCTCACTTTCCACCCACAACTTCCACCTGGTTCT
Organism: Ceratophysella granulata; assembly: GCA_034694905.1. Taxonomy (NCBI): domain Eukaryota; kingdom Metazoa; phylum Arthropoda; class Collembola; order Poduromorpha; family Hypogastruridae; genus Ceratophysella; species Ceratophysella granulata. The sequence goes on along the minus strand of JAQFYU010003430.1, from coordinate 920 downwards.
TCTTCCTTAACGAGTCAACGACTCGGCCTCAGCAGTGTTCGGCATGGACCGAACTCACCTGAGACCGAGCCGTTGTCTCTGCCTTCCTTCCTATGCCTGGACCTGCCTCAACAGCACACCTGTTGTGCTTCCTTCCTCTCGTCTCCCATTCTTCTCCAGCTCTCGTCTCCGTCTGCTGTGCTGTGCTCCGCTTCCGCCTGACCTGCCTCCGTCGACCCGCAACCTGGACCAGGACATCCGACCCGTGACCTGGACCGTGACCCGCTTCCTCATCAAGCCCCGCTTCCTCATCAAACCCCGCTTCCCATCTATAACCCAGCTACATCAAACCGACAAGATTGCCGGGAGTGGACTCTGGGACATCCCTCAAAACACAAGGTAAATACCCCGATTTCTTCCGCCTCTCTGAGCAAATCGGAATTACCCAAATTTTTTTTAAGCAGTGACGTCACCGCTTCCAACCTTCACCACAGACTTTGTCCACAGACACGCGTAAATTTTTTTAAATAATTCCGACTCAAACTAATTAATTCCTATTTTTTTAATAATTTCTATCATCAAATATAACGTACTGACGCCATTTTTTTTAAAAAATGCAATTACATTAGAGTTTCCTTTTCAATAAAGTTTCCATTTCTTTCAACACTAACGTAAACATTAAACACACTTCAACTAAATTTCAAATCAAAATTAAAGTTTCACTTCATTTTCCAAATTAAAATAAATTAAATTAAAATCTCAATCAAAACGCCGACTTAACGCTAACCGACTTTCACCGAAGACACCACCGCTAACTGACTTCATAATTAAATTCAATAATAGCGTTTCAATTCATTTTCATTACAATTTCCACATAAATTAAATTCAATTCAATTAAATTAAAATCAGATTTTTCCATTCTCATTTTTCCAAATTAAATT
>JAQFYU010003429.1:0-10050 GCA_034694905.1 Ceratophysella granulata | reverse complement strand
GAACTAAGTTCATCGGCCATAATTACGCGAAGTGCATGGAATTTTTGCATTCTTGAGGAGAATTTTCACTATCCGACATGAACGATCATACAATCTGAAAATCCATTGGTCATTAATGTGCGAATCGTAAGAAAGTTTTGCATTCTGGAGGTGGAATTTTCAATATCCGACCCTAAACGATCGTAGATTCTGAAAGTTGATCTAGTTCTACTCTCATAGTTGCGCGAAGCGCAAGAAATTTTTGCATTCTGTAGGCAAATTTTCACTATCTGGCCCAGGAAGATCATTATAATTTGAAATTTCATCTTCCATAATTGCGCGATGAATTTCGTATTCGAATGCAAAAATATAGTATAGAATATTAGAAGTCGTATTTTTTTTTGCTTATTTTATAATATGTTTCAATGATGAAGATGTGAATTTTTTTAGCGGCGAAATTTTTGCGCCCCTTGAATTCGGCGCCCCAGGCGGGTGCGTGCTTCGCCTGGCCCTAAAGCGTGCCGTAGAAATACGTAGCAGAATATACTTTCGTGGTCATAAATAGATTTTTGTCCCGCCGAAAAGTACGGTCTTATGCGTCGATGTATTCGTGGAGCTACTTGACATAAGTCTTTGGTGTGTGCTCGCACACGCAAAACTCATACTGTACTTTTAAATTTTGTAACAAAATTGGATTTCTTTATGTTCAGGGGGCTGGCGCCCCCTGCACACTGCGCCCCTATTCGGTGAATACCCTATTGTTACGCCTCTGACCACTTGCGATTTTTACACTAGAATTTTGATAGGAGAAACGTGATCCAATATTGACGCTTTATTACTGTTTCAATTCAGATTTGGACGAATGCCTCGAGACGAAGCTTTGCGCATCTGGGACCTGCATGTACTACATACATACTGCTCAAAATAAATACATTACTGAAGAGAATAAAATTCACGCTATACTTTAAACCGGTTCTTTGTAATCGACAGTAACAAGCCTGGCGGATTCATTTGTGAGTGTCGGAACAACTACGTTTTAAGTCAAGATGGTAAACGCTGTATTGATGAACGTCAAGATTTCTGCTATGATGGCGTTCAATTCAACGGTAATTAGTACTTGGGTTACTCCTTACTGCGACACTGGGAAAGTCAATATCAACTGGCGATAACTGAAAAAGACAAGGAACAAATAAAATATCCCAAAAATGGCCGCATCTTTTATGGTCATGTGCACCGCATCTGAAGGGTGTTGCCGTTGCTAACTCGTTCATTTTAAAGTGCTTGTCATTTCAATTACGAGCCACCGATGGTTTTTCATTTATAGCTTTTAATTCTATGCTGAATTTGCTAAGCAACTCTGTACTCTGTTTCTGTTTTACAGCTCATTCCAATTTCCTATTATAAAAAAATTATTTTCTGAAAACGAGGAATACTATATTTCTTGCTTTAAAAGAACATCCAAAATTCAAATTGGCGAGGTCAGGAATATGGAACACGCTGTAACGATCTGTTGTAAACGTCCGATGTTCTGGTTTTGATGATACTTTTTGATACATTCGATTAGGATTCAAACCTTTAATCCGAATATACGCTTAAGCTTAACCACATAGCCAGAATTTGTACAAAAATCCACCACATAACTACAACCCTTGTCAGAGTTAAACCGAGGTGGTTACAATTGGTGGCTACTACAGGTCAGGTACAGGTACCATAATCCTGATCTCGACTTTCAATCTTTATCCTTGATTTGGTAACCTTGGGCTTCAGTCCCAATATAGAAACTCAAAAGACCTTTAACGAATTATGTCAGAACTGGTTTTACAGACTTTAAACCGTTTTGTTGATATGACTTTATAGGGCAATTTGGAAGACATTCTTGTACTCATCCTCGGGACGGGTACATAAGTAAAACCAGTTGCTGCTGCACAGGAGGCAAAGGCTTTTCATCTGCATGCGAACTTTGTCCAGCACAAGGAACAGGTACGCCACTGCTCTCCTATTTACTTTTTCTTTTGCGCTGAACTGAACAACCTTTTTCGCTTGAAGGATGAGGCGATTACTCGAATGAACCGTGCTAAGTATTCCGTAAAGCTATTAGTTTTGTCTCTGGACTCGTTCAGCAAGCAAACAAGTGTTGACTTGAGGCATCAGAATCTTTAAGGATTCCAGAATTTTCAGTTTAATGTTCCTTTTGACGTCCTGCCTGGTTAAGCAACCCTCAACCCTCAGTAGTTTTCGTGTAGAATGTACTTCTCCAATAGAATCGTCCTAACCTAAATGACCTTCTATTGTTAGAGGAATTTGATAACCTTTGCCCCCTTGGAATCGGGAGAGGGGACTTCGGAGAAGACCTCGACGAATGTCTTTTATATCCTGGAACTTGCGAGGGCGGAGAGTGGTAACCACCCAAAGTGTGAAAACTGGGAACGTAGATCTAACGGCACGCAGCTTCTAACTTTGCTTCTCTAATCTCCTTTGTAGCGTTAACATGGATGGATCGTACAGATGTGATTGTCCTCCAGGAGCAATACTTGACAGCTCCGGCCACAAGTGTGTCGGTAAGTTCCTTCAATTCAAGTTGGTTGAATACGCATATCGACATAGAGAGGTAGGTGATAAACAACGCAATTATGGCAAGACATGCACTGATAATATGGATGGAATAAAGACGCAAATGAGTGTATCAATCCGGTCATCTGTGGAAGAAACGGGACCTGTGTGGACGTTGAAGGAGGGTTTCAGTGCATTTGCACTCCAGGATTTGCACCCGGTGTTGCCCAGACGTGCGAGGACATTGACGAATGTCGTCTTGGCACTCATGAGTGTGCTTTCAGATGCGTGAACACATACGGCTCCTATCGCTGCGGTAAGTATTTCTTGTGGTCACTTCAGCGGATGCTTCAGTTTCATTTCTCATTTCGAAGGCAGACTTCTTCTGAGATTATTAGTGTGGGCTGCGAGTCCTGAATTCAATATAAAAATGCAGCACCGGCATGACCGTTTGGATTTGGTCAGGCAGTTGAGTGTTATCAAAATTTGTGTAATCCACAATGCAAGTGATGCGCGACACCCACATTTGTTTCGATCGTTCTTACTTACTTGCTGCGGAGCGGAGTGCTCTTCCATTTCTCCGATTCTGTTGAAAGACGAAAACGTTGTGTGCTGTGCACATTGACGAAGTTATGATTCTGTGCCACTAATACGACAAATTCAAGCCAAAGCTAAAATATAATTCAATGTGATGTTTTGAAGGTTGCCCATTCGGATATGTTTTAGCGCCAGACGGAAAACATTGTAATGATCTAGGTGAGTAAGCACTGACGGTTTATGCAAGTTCTAGCTTGTCGAATTTAGTGACCGAACTACAAACCTTTCTTCTTTTTTAAACCAGATGAATGTTCGACAAGCACGAATAACTGCAAATTTCTCTGCAAAAATCTCATCGGAACATTTATGTGTCTATGCCCAGACGGATACGAACAGGTACGATATTTTGGCTTTTGCGTGGGCATTTTTCAATATTCATCGATAGTGGAGCTCCAATAGTTTGGAAAATACTATGAGTGAATTCAATTTGGATTGATAAGTCGAAAAGCCTATGGTAGCCCGACAACATCCTTAGTTGTTAACATGCGCCCTACCAGCTTAGTTGACCATCAGTAGTACTATGCCCTGCAAATAGGTCTATCAAAGAATTTTAGGGAAATTTTCATCACATTAGGTTAGGGTAAGTTCTCAGCCAAGTTTCCCAGCCATTTCGTCATGGTAAAACCAGGGGACGAAAGCTTTTAAATGTCAATAAATTAGCTAGAGTTTACTAACGGATTTTTTGAATACGCGGGCACGACGGGTTGTAAAAATATGCTGTTGAATTAATTTGGGACATGGGTCCGACGAAAAGTAAGCATATACTGAAGCACGAAGTGAATACCCGGCAATTTTACAACCCTGGTTGATTTGATTACACATGAACGTTTTTGCCAAAAGGTTCTCCCATGTCAGAGGGATGAACCAGTTCAGGTTTGGGTTTAGGAAATATGTGCGGTGTGTCTGGCAGCTTGCATAAATACGGTCTACATCCGAAGCATGAATACAGTAATTGCTGTCGTGTTAGGCTAGGTTTTGGCTGAACGACCGATGAGTCAGATTTATTCTAATCAGAATGGACTATGGACTGCAGGTTATCCCAAAACAGTCGAAAGTTAATAATACGCGTTTGTATTCGTAGGTTGGATCCTCTGACGACTGTCGTGATGTGAATGAATGTCTGAAGGATTCGCAGTTGTGTAGAAACGGGTATTGTCAAAATCTACCTGGCTCATACCGTTGTGAATGCTTACCCGGTTTTGAACAGTCAACAGATTTTACGCAATGCCTTGGTAAATTGATGCATTATACACAAATAATACCTAGATATAGATACAGTGCGAAATGCCCTTAGTAAAATAGTTTTTGGACACTTATTTCGAAATACTTACATTTCGTTCACCTGATCGTTTTAACATCTTGTTATTGACAGATAAACGACAAGGTTTCTGTTTCCGGAATGGAATCGGTTCACAATGCACGAGGCGTGACTCGAGTTCACTAACTAAAACAACAAAACAGGATTGCTGCTGTACTATGGGTAATCTTCAAACGAGTACCAAAAAACCTCAAATCTAAGCGACGATTTCCGACTTGAACGATGAAAGAGCTTATTTTACGTTGAAGGTCTTGCTTGGCAAAGTTCTCCACGGGGTGCTTGTGAGCTCTGTCCTGGGTCAAACTCACCATCGTTCAGCGAACTCTGCATGGAAGCAGGATTTGCCGCCAACGGAAGCGGTAATATTTGTTGAATTTATCTAATAAGTCTTTGGTCAAGTTATACCGACTCCTATCTTGCACTTTCCAACCGAAAAGCATAATGCTGTTCGTCCCACAGTAACGTTGGTTTCATCTTCCACATTGAATAAGTGCAAAACCCTACAATTATATAACTAAAAGTGTTCGTTGTTTTTGTGTTGGACTGAATTTAAAATTAACCTTTACGAAGTTTTTCAAGGGAGTAACAGCACGAAGTTGTGTTTAATCTACAGTTGTAGATATTTAATTAATTTTATTCCGAAGATTCAGCACCGAAGAATGGATTAATTCCACCAATGAAGGAATATGATTTCCACCAAATGATTCAGTTGCCATTAGCTGTTCTCAATTTGCAGAGAGAATTTGTGTTATTTTGATCAATTTTCCAGTAAAATCTATACTCAATACAGGCCTTACACCTATTATAAATATAATAATTATTCAAATTTATTTTGGGTTGGCTAGATTTGAACGAGTGCAATATTCACGATGGGAACGTACTCTGTGAAAACGGAGCATGCATTAACACAATGGGCTCGTACCGATGTATTTGTAAGCTGAGATTCCTTGACTTCTTTCTACAACAGTGTACGTTATTACGTATGTAAATACAACAATTTGCATAACTTAATTTCCAGGTAACAAAGGGTATAAAGCAGATACTTCGCGAACTCGATGTCTTGATATAAATGGTAAACAACATGAATGAATTAGAGAATAATTTACCAAATCACCAGAATATATTTAGTGATTATGTGCTACATTTGCGATTAACTTTTCGCCTATTCGAATCTCTTTAGAATGTGAACAAACTCCAAAAGTGTGTGAGCACACTTGTGCCAATTTGAATGGGTCTTTCATGTGCCGATGCCCTAATGGCTACACACTCAGTAACGACGGAAGTACTTGTCGGGATGACGAGTTAGTACTTTGTATTTTTGTATTTGCTTTAATTAGGAACTTGTTGATACTTGTTTCCGAGTGAAATTAGCTCTACTAATTTATTTATACATGACCTTGTGTTGCTCAGCGGATGCCAGGTAAACAACGGGGGTTGTCACCAAATCTGCGAAAATACTCCGGGTAGTCACATTTGCAGTTGTAGAAGTGGATTCCGTCTGGAAGGAGAACGTTGCTTAGATATAAACGAATGCTTGGAACTGCGGTTGTGTCAGCATCCAGGAACCTGGTATTGACTCCGCTTCAACACAATTAAGTAAGACCTTCTGTATGTTTGATGTTATCTAACATTTCACTTTGAAAACCAGCCTCAACACATTTGGAAGCTGGAAGTGCGTTTGCCCCCGTGGGTTTGTCACTGATCCGAGCGGTAGCACTTGCATAGATTCGGAGGAATGTTCAGAAGATCGGTGCAAGCATGGCTGTCAGGTAATGAATGTTAAGAAGCGGAACTCGAGTAGGATTGGGCGAACCTTGTGTGCTAAACGTTTGACCAATGGTATCGTATCAACAACGAAAAGTTACAAAGCTCTTATTCGCTCAATATTTTGTAGTTTGTAAAATTTCCAATTATTCTACTTCTACCATTTTGCCTTCAAAAAGCCCAGGACGACAATGAGCAATTTCGTAAGGGCTAACATTTGTTCTTCCATAGTAGCCTTACCATAATAATTGTTCATGATTCGTGATTTCCATCTGAGTCGCTGGCGAGAAATGTATATGCCGCAAACTTTTCAAAATCCAAAATAATGTCAAAATTATATAGCTGCGACGGTTAAATCGCCGTAAATAGAGTTGACATGAATCGGTTCTGTCTTGACAACTGATTTATTCATAAATAGAATACAATCGGGGGATATCGTTGTTCCAGTTGTCCTGATGGCTATTCGCCACATCACTACTACAATCAATGTACCGATGAGGTGAGTACAAACGCGATGTAATTTATTCCTGAATAATTTATTGACGATTATGTTGTTCATTCAATCAAGAACGAATGTGACTCATCCGAAGCCTGTGGGACAGCGCAATGCAGAAACACACTTGGGTCTTACCGTTGCTTGTGTCCCGAGAATTTTCAATTTGACTCAAATCTACTTTCGTGTGTCCAGGTAATCCAATGTCTTCCATTCTGTACACTGTAGTTCATCGACACTGAATAGCAGTCTATTCAGCACAGCTTCGCTAACGTGTACTAATGTTCCCTTAGATGAACGGGAATTGCGTGGGTAGTCCTTGTGCATTTGGCTGCTCTTCTTATGGATCCGAAGGATTTGTATGTGATTGTCCATCGGGATATCGTCGAATCGGACAGGTTCTAATACGACACCGTATATGTATATTCCTACAAGACCTATTAATTTAGAGTACAGCAATTTCTGATTCGTGTAGGGTCATTGTTTGACAACAATAACTCCTCCTGCCTACGGTGGATACGACGTTGACGACACAATCTACAGCTCAGAACCGACAGATCGCTATATTTCGACTGAGGGCTGTTTCTCCTGCAAAGTAAGCCACTTGTAATTGTAATGTAAATTGTAAACTCTAAAAAACCGTCTTTATGGATGACGATGACTTCGTGGATTCAAAGGACAGTTGGGCAAAAGCCAACTGGACAAATTGAACTTTAGAAGGGAGAATTGCGAGATAATAATGTAAAAAGTGGGAGCGAAAGTCATCGAACAGGTTGTTTGAAATTTGAAATACGAAATGAGAAAAATTATCTACTGTACTGCGTTGAATTGAGAAATTGGAGGGGGAAAAGCTACACATTCGCATTTGTGTCCCGTGTTTTGGCTGGAACTAAGACCTCCTGCTGCATACTTAGTAAGTACTTAATAATCTTTGGTGCAGGTGGGAGCCGCGAGTCGGGGTGGAACGGGACGTCGATCAGTTCGATCTACTAGTTCTAGCACAGAAAAGCATTTCTACGATGTAGCTGTGAAGTACCACGACGAAATTGACGATCAGGTCATACTGGTCGTCCCGTTTAATCATACTCGACCACGGTATCGCATTCTCCAGCTACAACCGTCCTTAAAACAAATGGTAAATAATTGTTTGTAGCTCGGTCAGTCTCGCACTTGCTCGGATTGGACACTTTGTGAACTTTTCTCTTCCACATGTTGTTTCCAAATATATCATTAAAGCGAATTTTTTTGTACTTTTGCAGGATGACATGTTATATGTAATAAAATCTGGAAATGAGGAGGATTTGTTCGAAATCTACGGAAAAGCTCCGACAGCTCTGCACTTCCGAAGAAGAACAGGGAAGCCTCGAACGTATGACTTAGAAATAGTGGGTTACAGTACTCACCCAGAGTTCTCCGCTCAGAGCCAAAACGATCCATTTACTCTCAGGGTACGACTCATTGTTGTCAATTGATTGAATAGAATTTAGGAAGAAGATTAGATATTTTCATGACACAATAAGACATTCGATAGGTTTGTATTATAATTACAGAGCTTGTATCTACTTTTAGTATGAACGAACTTGTGCACATACTATTTACGTACAAATGTAAGACATGTGATTGTGATTGTTGCGCACGTGTAAATGTCTGAATATCGGTAATATTAAATCAAGTTGTCCATAATCCTGATGACCTCCGCTGCTGGCCTTTACACGCCCCTTCGGGTGGTGAAAAACCATTCAGAACGAAAGGTATTTCAAAAATCGGTCCAAATCCAAACGTATCACAATGTTCTGTTCAATCAGTATGTCTCGTACTGCATCATGTACTAGTCTAATTAGCAATCACATGGTCGAAAATCCCCGTATGCGGCTCGGGTCGATCAACTTCTTAGGCAGAAAGTTGAATTTTGTCAGTTTAGTTGCGGGATGCAAGTGAACAGCATGACCCTTTTTTCTTATGGAAGATTAGTTCTAGCTGGTTGTACTTGCTGCCAACATTTGAACCCTGGGATTGCTTCATGTAAAAAAAACGAAAGCAAGATTCGACTTTCACCTTCCTTTCACTTTCACCGTATTTTCTCTGTTATGCGACAGTTCATCGCACACCTTTCATCGCTACGACAGTTCATCGCGCCCACTTCATCGCGGTATCCTTTTATCGGCGTCCCTTATCATCGCGGCGACAGATAATCGCCGGTCAATTTCATCGCGCGACATTTCATCGCCGCAAAATATACAAACGCATTGGTTTTAATATTATACTACCATAATAGCACAAAATACACCGATAGCACCAGATAACACTAAGATTATCCAAGACGGTGAGTAGCCTCAGTTAACAATTTAAAAAAATGTGTCTTGAAAAAGCCACGAAAGCTTCCTTCGTGGTGCCCTCCATTGAACAAAACAAAATTATTAGCTACGTCTTTAATTTTTTTGTCTAAATGAGCAAAAAAAAAAAATCACGAAGGCCCAGCCAGACTACTGTATATGTTTAATGTTTATATAAATTCCTCGACAAACGATGCAAATACAACCCTTTGCAACTTTTCTTCAGGGTCGACTAACTTGAGAAAGAGGAGAGATATAATGATATTTTCGGTAACTCGTATCAGGACTTGCGAGTAATCTGGGCCTTCGTGATTTTTTTTTTTGCTCATTTAGGCAAAAAAATTAAAGAAGCTAATAATCTTGTTTTGTTCAATGAAGGGCACCACGAAGGAAGCTTTCGTGGCTTTTTCAAGACACATTTTTTATTTCAGTATTTTAAGGGAAATTCCGAGCAGAAACGGATTCACTTTGCCTGCTATGCTCTGCTTTTGCACGTTTTATGTATTGAGTATTGTATCGCATTGATCTGTACTTTTTATTGATTGCTGTTGTTGTACGAGGTGGTGTTGTCATGCCTGTAATCAAACACGCGGAATTTAAGGCATTTAGGCCGTGGTCTTATGGGAAAAGAAAATAATGTCGCACAAAGGTAGAATATCTCGAGAACGGTTTGACGTAGAACATCGGGGTTAGGTTTGTTGGAATCACCATTTAGTTTAACACAATAGGGGTGGTCAGATTAAATCACTTACTTCTAAATTGCTTAGAAAAGTAAGCAAGTAATCAGTTTTCCATGTGATCGTTCCATCAACGATTTTGCGTAAGCATGATAAACTTTTGTGGCTTGAACCGCCAAAATTCAAAAAAGTAATGCAAAACTAATTCCCGCCCGCATAGCCAAAATAAGCAAAGAGAAGTTAAGTGGAAAAGTAGCTCCAGCCAGACCTACTTACTTCTTTTCCACTTTTCCACTTACTTGCTAACTTCAGCAGCCAATCAAATCGTTTCCCGCCAAA
>JAQFYU010003428.1:0-10051 GCA_034694905.1 Ceratophysella granulata | reverse complement strand
CTAATTTACAATTGAGTTTAATTCAAGTTTTCATTGTTTTCGTTCATTTCAGTTCATTTAGGTCAAATAAACGGAAAGTGATAATATTTTTTATCGCGTAGGGGCCACCGGGTCATCCGATCAGGGTCAACTATACTTTGGTAACTGCGCTGAATCCGTGAGAAAAATTTATAAACTTTAACTGACCCTATAGTACACACTGCAGAGATATTCGGGCACAACGGATACTGCGTGCAAACTATAGAGTAGATGTTGAATCTAAGCTTCCTGGACAAAAATTGGCTTATACTACTGCGCTTGAAATTTTACTTAAAATAGGTTGGCAATGAACAAAAGCTTGCATACGTACTGCATCCATGTTCAACTGTTCCATATTGCAATAATTAATTTTGTTGTCATGCTTACGAATGATTTCCCGAAACTCGTCAAAATTCAAGAAGATTGTGTGAGGCACCATTCCTTGAGCGTTGATATTTTCTTTTTGTAATGCGCTTGTGAAGTATCCTTCCGCTGTTCCGTCTTCTCGCACCCAGTCGGGAATTGTCACTTCCTGCAAATTCAAGTAACATATGTTTCTGTTTAAACTGCACTGATTTATACCTATGATGTGCAATTGTCAAGCTAAAGACCCACTTTCTTTAGACCTAAAATGTTTGCAATAATTAAATAAAAAATACAAGACTACTGTTGGCAAGCTAACTGTTGCATATTTGAATGTAAAATAAGAAGTTCCCAAAACCAAAGAATTTTTCCAGAAGGTAAGAAAGTTGTAGCTCTGGTTTTTAGTTTCACTGCATAATGCGGATGCTAAAATTGCCCTACTTTTAAAAATTGCTAAATTACAACTGCAAGAAGGGTGTTTGTACCTCTGCTCTATTAAAAATAAAGCCTACTACAAATGAGCTTCAAATACTGAACTAGAGGATCTGACTAAAGATACGGTCCTGGATTTTAAAAATAAGTTGTAAAAGCTAGTAATGGTAAGTACTATATCCGTAACTAAAATCTGCTGAGAACTGATAACGCCTCCTTCAACAATGTTAACATTTTCACAATTTGTTGTGTGTGCAGAATATTTTTACCATCATAATGTAAATTTCTGGAATAGTGTTGTCCAATTTTAATTTGATCTTGTTTCATTCTCAAAAATTGGGAACAATTCACAGCTTCCCTTGCTTGATAGTTTATGCAGGTGTCCTAAGAAAGTGTGTCCGAGCCTCATTTCAAAAGTATAAATAAATATAAACATAAATACAATATGTCAACAGAATATTTGCTCACATCCATATAGGGCGTGAATTTTTCTTGGGCTTTCAGGCTACAGAGACACCGGAACATTCGCTTGTCAGCCATGGTCAATACCCAGAGCGTTCCATTGGGCTTGAGTAGTTTAGCGAGAGCAAAAACAAGTTCTCTGTGAAAATAAAATTAAAAAATATAGATTATAATGTCATTCTGTCTTGAATCTTGAACAACAAAGATTTGCGTGCCCATAATCGCAAATATCCTCAATATAAACATTAGCAACTCCACAACCGCTCATATTATTGGCGTGTACAATGCGGTTTACGAACCCGCTGTTTAGTTAATTAAGTTAACAGTCGAGTTCGGTTCTTACGATTAGCAACATGCAAGTTTATCTTGTCAATTATCAAGTACATGTTCCATTTTAAATACAGTCCACCCTGGTCCTGAACGGAACATTCCTCCTACCGTTTCGTGCTAATGATCTTGATAACTGTGCTAGTAATTGGTAGACAATTGAAGGAATACTATTATTTTAGCACAAGTACAGTGAATTAGTATTAGCTTTTTATGGCATTCCGTCATTAAATATGGGAAAATTGGGAAAAGTACATATTGGGAAAAGTACCAACATGATCAGAATTGTTTTTTTTTGGTGGGATTTTACCTAGCACATAATAATCTCCTCCCAGCGCTTAAATAATTTCACGAAAGGCATAAACACCTTTTGGAGCGCCAGATTATCTTTTCAAACGCATATGTCATTTTTCGATCGCATTATTACCTTTAGAAGCGCATAATTAACTTTAGAACGCAAGAATATCATTTGGAGCGTATAAATAAATTTCGTAACATATTACATAAATTTTGAATCACAAGAAAAACTTTTTAAACAAAACAAAATATTTTTGCATGTAAGACTAACTTTTTGGGCGAAGTAAAGCTTATGGAATGAATGAATAATTTACTGAGCAAAATATTAACTTCTTGGGCAAAAGGAAATAGCAATTTGTTTGGCGAAAACAAATTTTAACACAATTTCTTAGTCGGACAGATTTCAGTTCATGTTCGAAAAATTAACTTAACTTGTCCAAACAATTAAATTAAGATAACGTTATTGTTTTTAACTATCAAGAACGGAACTATAACTACATTGTCGCGCTGAATTGTAAAGTTTAGGCTTGCCGAAAGTGGTAATGAATCATACCTTGGTTGTTTAGTTGTTCCCTCGAATATTCAGCACTTTTGGAGACACTTTTGCCCAATTTTATTTTGTTTGTGTTCGAAGTCTATTTTTATGCGCTGCAAAAATCATTTTTAAAATGCTCCAAACATATTTTTATTAACCCTGCAAATGCATTTTTGTAGCGCTCGAAATATATTTTTTATGCGTTGCAAAAATCCTTTTTTTAACGCTCCAAATATTTGCCTCCGGTTTTTTTTTTACAAATTTGCACCTAAAGTTATCAGGAATCAAAATATGCCAAATATGTTATTGAATGACCTTTGTATTCTTGAATTGTCAATATGGTTTATGCAATAACTTAAACGTAAGTAACATCTCAAAAACATATATGTACTTCAACTTGTTTGCAATGCAGAATAAATTGTACGAGTATTTTATAATTGAACATTAGGAGAACTCATTTCCTGATGCTCTAAGGATTATCAAGGCTAAATAATGCAAAATAATTGCATTGATTAGCATAGTCGTTGCACAACATATCAAATTCTTGCATCTGTACGTGATAATATTAGCATGTAGAATTTGGAGTTCCAAACCTTAACAATCATAATCCAGACAACACGTTGTTTCTTTGTACAAAAAGGCAACAGTAATTAATTGGTGTGAGGAAATTCCGATTAATTTATCAAGTTCAAATGTGCAGCACACGCACTAAGTTCGCAATATGAATAGGCAAAAAAAAGAACATCAGAATATATTTTGAAAATCGAATGATGAAAATTGATATTGTATTGACGCGCAATGCTCTACGAATACATATACGAGATTGAATAGGTAAATTCAATCTTGAGTTTCTAAAAATCCAAATATTCTGTATACAGTTTAAATGTTTCTATTTCTACTTGTCATACAGGGCTTGTCATATACAATATATATTTGTACAGGGTGAGTTTGTCTTGAATTAACTTGCCGATTATGATGTTTTAGTTTCTATGAAATATATATGATCAACGGAGAGCCTTGCAACCTTTAAGATAAGAATGGTCCATAACTGTGTGGTGATACATTTTATAAATGTTTCGAAAATATACATTACAATTTTCATGGGAAATCAAAAAATTGGATTCGGTTCCCAATATTATTAATTTGAATTACCCATAAGCCTGAATTTTCTCCAGAACCATGTAGCAAAGAATTTTGTTGAATCTAACTCCAGTTAATGGGAACTGTTTGGAAGTGATATCTCCACAGACGTAGTACACGTTCGGATGACTATTGTTCTCCCGTGCATATTCAATTTGATCCGGTGCGTTGTCCACAGCAAATATTTTTGAGCCATGTTTCTCTGCAAGCGGAGCCAAGAATTTAGTTGTAATGCTCCCATACCCGCAACCAAAATCCAGAATTGTTTCTCCTTTTCCGAAATCCATTTTTGTCAAAGCTGCTGAGAGTAGAGATAGAGATTCAGTCCACGATTCCTTGTGGATCACCGGGGTGTATTTTGGAAGAGCACCACCATTTGTATTCACACTTAGAGCCATTTTTATTTAAAAAATGGGATTCAAATTGAAATTAAAGAATTGAACTGAATGCTAAATATTTAGCCGCAGTTCCTTCCTTCGTATTTGCTCGAGATGCTTTGGCCAACTGATTCAGTGAAATTGGATTGTCGATTATTTTATGTGTAACGCTGTTCTCGTTAAAAATATTCCGTGTACATCATAAAGTCAGATGTATACGAAACATTGACTGAGAAAATATGTACCTATAAAGAAAACCACTCTTCAGGTTTATTCACAGACAAAGTCATATAGTAACGTATTGACCATGCAGCATTCTGTAGAACTCGAATCGAATGTGTTTCGTCCTCACACGTATGTACTATGTACTTACCTGTGCATATTATGTACATCTTCGCCTGTTATTATTACGTAGCTGTTATTATTTTAGCTATTTTGGATATAGCCATTGATATTTTAGCTGTTATGGCATGCTTCGATCTGAACAGGTTCCTGACATTCAATGAATGTCAATATTAAAATGAATGGTAGTATTAACAACCAAAGTGTCCTGGGGAGGATACCGGCAGGTCTCGTCATTCGGTGTGACCAATAATTATTACTGTATTTTAAATACATGTAATACACTGTAACCCTTTTTGACACTTGAATAAAGGACAAATACAAATACAAAATAAAATGGTTTCGCTATTCCATATTTTTGAATTAGAAGAATTAATGCTCGTAGACATTTCGTACCTTCTAACTTCATTTTTAAAATGAGTGCGCTTTGACGCATAAATCTTGCTGAGAGTAACACTTGAAAATAGAGATAAAACTAGCAAATTAAAATAAACTAAATCAAAGTAATAATAATACGTATCTAGTTCAAAAAATGTACAATAAAGCTCAAAATATACTTCTAGTCTTGGAAAAAACTAAAAATAGATAGATATGCCAAACGTAAAAAATGAGTTCACTTAATTCATTCAAACTGTATTTCTATAAATAGATTTTTATAAGATTAAGATTAAGTCCAAAATTGCGATTTCCCCTAAGAATTCACAACATATTTACGACATTTAACAGAAGAAATGTTTATGGTGTAAGTTTTCAAGGTTAAATTGTTTTCTCCAGATTCTACTCACTGTATTTTCGCTATTATGCCGTTCACAGTAGAAAAAAGTACGTTTTTTGCTTATATACTGTAGTATGTGAGTGCATTGATTGAGATTTGAGATTGGAATTACCCGAGTTATACAAACTATTTCAAGTGGGTATTTAAGGAATAAAAAGTGTATTATCTGTAATGCTGGTGATGACTAAAGACTAGCTTTAGCATTTTTAAACTTCTGATCTGCACCGATCATCGCATACAAATCCGAACCTGTTTGGTTTTAGTTAACATAATTCAAGGTATTTCGAGGTTTTGACCATACAGTAGTTGCATTGCATATGTAATAGGTAAACATTCATTAGTACTACCTTTATACTTTAAAAAGCCGAAATTCGGGGAAATATTTCGATCTTCTGATTTCTATGACTTCTTGGACATAGTTTTATGAACTATATTTTTGAATTTCATTCTTTGCATATTCAAAATTAAATAGTGCCCAAAAACTATAGATGGTCTTTCAAACGGCAAAAGCACAAAAAATATGCGAACGAAATTAACCTGATTCGTATGAAAAATTGATATACGATATTTTTGATTTACAAACTCCAAACTCCACAAAATACTGACTGGATGAATCATATCTATATTTCTGCTACCAATGGCAGGCTTCCAGAAGCTAGTTCGTGGACTTGTTATTTTCAAAGCAATTAACGAACAAACTTATAGCGACGACGAAGTCGGCCCATTTCAGACTCACAAGCGTTTCGTGTGCAACTAGAGCCACAAAACTTACAAAACCTTCTTGTTCAAGAATTTATGCGAAACACCGCACAAATAATATTCAATTAGTTAACCTTAAATCCTTATTTTTACAACAAATGGTTTGAGTTTGTTTGAATATTTTAGCATTTACTGCATATAATGGGCATATTTTCGATTTCTTAACGCATATTTCCGGTATTTGTCCATGAATGATGATGATAAGTTTGTTCATTTGTTAAATTCATGTATAACATGAGTACCAATCAGCACAGTATTTTGCGTCAATTTTACGAGTTTATTTGTACCACATTACATTATACGACATTTGAGATTGGGATTGAAAATTGTTTCGTACTTCATACCGCATAAAATGTAAAAGTTTGGGCTTATTCTTTTTTCAAGATAGAGTTATGCAAGAATGAAATATTGGCAACATTTTCAAAGTTGTTTAATGAAATTGTTTGGTTATAGTATGTTGTTAGTTAAAATATAAATGGCCTAATTTCGTATGTAGATTGACCTTATGATGGCGAAGAGAAGTGTAAAATCATAGTTAATTGTAAATCACTGGTATTACCCAAGTCTGACGAACATACATATAATAAGAGCAGCTTTTGAAATTTGAACTCTCGAATTAAAAAATATCCAGGTAAACGACTACGCAGGCCAAGACGGAATTCGACCTTGAAAGAGTTTGTTGTTGAGGTATAAACATTTACATTAAATTGTTTCTCAAAGCATAAATCTCCACTGTCTTCATTAACTTTTTGCTGTTGTACAAGGTCTTCCCATGCCCTTTCATATTTTGCTCCTGTAATTTACAACAGTCCACCATTACAATCTACTAACAAAAATTATGTTTCAAGTCTGCATTTCATTTCACTTGCCAAAAATAAGAACTGGTTCCTGCTCTTAATTAGGTTGATTGGGAATTAGAACTGTGATTTTGTTTGTTTTTACGTGATTAGCATACATCCGCAAGTTGTTTACATTTAAAATCATGCCTGCATTTAAATTAGACTTTCCAATTCCAAAGGGAACTTGTAATTATTGGAGAATGAAGAAGGTATATATTAATTTGATTTGGGCTGACCAAAAATGTGTCTTCGCTTTGCAGAATGGACCGTGTCCAATGTCCAAAAGGTTTTTAATATATGGAAAATATTAACCGATGAGAAAGATTTCAAATCTTCAGAGTTTTGATACCTGATTGATAGACTTAATTTTTGAATTCTTTGCAACTTTTTTTTTTAAAATTAGTAAAAAGGTAATATGTTGACGTAGACAAACGGTCCTGGTTATAGCAATCATTTAATAAAAGATTAGTATATTTTCCAGGGCATCCTTTAACTCAAATTCAACGGAATGGTGTTCTCCGTTTTTTTGAAAAAATATCATATATCTTATTACTGTTAAACTTCCACAAATCTGAGGAAATGTGAATTTTCCTTCCATCTGTTAAGAGTTTCAATAAAATCCTGAACAAATTGTGTTCAGGTATTTGGATTAGATATTTTAATACTTTGAAAATAAAGTACAGTTCCAGGGCCTACCCTGAGTTGTAAATGATTTGATTGCCCATTGTCAAGATAAAGTATAACACTTAAGCTTTTCTGCTTTATAACGGAACGGAAAGTTTTGTTTCCTATTTAAATTATTATCGCGTGAACTTAAAATAACTTAATCACTTAATACTTACTGTAGAATAATTGACGGGAAGAGGAAGTGTGCCTTTAACATAATAAGGTTAAAACGTCAAGCTAATTCAGGTTTTTCGAGATAATACCAGTAGTACTAACCTTATTCTATCATAATTCTTCGTTCGTGCTCATAGGAGTGATCTCTTTGCTTCGCACATTGTTGTCTGATATTTGTGAATTATTCTGTTCCGCAATTACTGGTAATTGACATGCAGAATCCTGCACGATTCTCTCAAGACGTTTAAGCATGATTAATTTAGTAAATCATGTGATTCGATTGTCCTAATTAAATGAGAAATGTTCAATGTTGGACAGGCTAACGACAGTTTAAGTTCCCAACCCGATTTTGAAACCTCTGAAAGGAGGTTTAACAAACAATGACAATTGCTGACCGACAAACTTCATCATGAGCTTCGGTTCATAGCATTTTAATCCTATTCCTATTCAATATCAACCAGGCATTAGGACGAAAACGTCTATTTATCTTGAGAAAACAAATGAAAAGAATCTAAGTTATTCTAGACAAAGTATGTATTCTTAAATATTTAAACCCGAATCAAATGCACTAAGCTCACCTAAATTAATTGCTTCATAATGTTTATACTGGACGGTTATATTTAGATATTCTTAAACTAAGCTTCGCTGCCTGGTTGGATTGGAATATTAGTTATCAGTTATCATGATTCCTATTAACGTATGATATATTGTACAAAAAGCTTTTTGTATGTAAAATGTTAGAAGATTATATGAAGGTTATTTGTTCGTCTGTCTACGCTGACCGCTGTCGACCGCGAAGGAATATTGAAGACAAGAGCAAACATCATTCTGTAGCTTTTACTTACATACTATTAATCGAGCTATTAGATGAACTGGGTTTTTCAGCTAGTCACCTACATGCATAACCTTCGCAGTGTTAATTTTGATTCACCAGAGTCATTTGAAGCAGAGTTAATAGTTTTAACTGGTTGCACAATACGAGGGTTGTCTCAGAAAGTTTCTTTTTAAGTACAAATTATTTTCGAATTACTCTAAAATCTGGCGGAATTTACAGTTTTGGAAATGAGGTGTGTAGCTCTGCCGTGAGTAATCAATATGATTTTTCCAAATTCATAACAATAAGTAATTGCTAGTTCTATCGGTATGGATTTAAGCCCATTTCATATATTCGTCAAAATTTTAGTAGCAAATTGCAGGCATCGCAGGATTTAGGGACGCATTGACGAATTTCGGTTCAGAAATTGATAATTTATTACTACAGCTATTAAGAAATATCTATAATATATCTATAATAAATATCTATATGTGGATGTGGAGTGAGTCCCGTGTAACGTTGTAGATAGGTTTTCGCACAACTTATATTTATTGTTCGTCGTCAATTTAAAACAAATTTTGTCTGAGTGCATTCTTAAGAAGCCACAAAATAACTTTATGAAACAAGGCTTGCTGACTCCATGCGCTTCTCGTTCATTGTTTCGTTGTGGAATATGATGCTGTGTCTGGGCTAATTTGAAACCATGTCTCTGGTTTGGTCAGTAGCACTTGGTCAGACGATATTCTGGTCGATTTGAAGGAAAAACTCGCAAGGAAATCTACAATTACAACACGTGAATTGAATCGTGAGAAACAATAAAAATTATATTCACGGATCATGCGTCGCAAGATATAGGAATGGTCAGTTGTACTCGAATTACGTTGGAATTGGCCAAGTCCGAACAAAAGATCGTGTGTTAAATAATCAAGTAGAATTCAACTGACTCGGAATGCCTAGGCGCAGTTTTTTAAAGTTTATCAGCAATCGGAAATTCACACCGACGGTAATTTTGCGCAATGTACACTTTTCCGCGGCGAAATCACCAAATTAACTCATAACTTCAAAGTTAGCTTATGGATCCTGTAGTCTTGGACTGGCTGGGAGATGCTAGCCCATAGATGTCAACAAGCTCACTTATCTCACAACTTTCTCACTCAGCAACTCTCAACACGTGACGGGACAAACTTAACACAACGGCGAAATAGTCGCTGGTTTATGAAAATTGGATCTTCTCAGCCAATGTTGCTCTTAGAGACTTTACTTTTTTGCAATGGACTGAGAAAGACCCACTCTGCAACTTTATCTTACAATTCTAGATTAGTTGACACAGTACATACAAGATATTGCTGCCCGAAGTTGTGCGAGGCAGACCTGGGCCGCTTCACCGGACATTTGGGAGGGGTATCGAAATCGCATCCAATTTGAACCCAATTTATATCACAAATGTACAATGATATTAGAATAATCTCTGCCAAATTTGAGCCGAATCCGTTCAAATTCTTTGTTTTTTTAAATTGTTTATTCGTTTTTCAAAAATTTTCACCCAATTTTGATTGAAATTGAAAACAAAAATTGAAAAAATCGAATAAACTTAACCAATTTTTTTAAAATCATAATTCAATTTCAATCAAAATTGGGAGAAAATTTTAAAAAACACAAAAAAGAATTTGCACGGATTTGGCTCAAATTTGGCAGAGATTATTCTAATATTATTTTACACTAGCTGAAAGC
>JAQFYU010003427.1:0-10051 GCA_034694905.1 Ceratophysella granulata | reverse complement strand
TTTCAATTTACCCAGTTGAAAAAATTGTACTCATTCATATATAACAACAAGCATCGGATAGAAAAACAAGGTTATGCATTACGTGTTGTTTGTCAGCTCTAATTACAACAAAAGATTTGGATTAACCAATCTTATTCAAACACTTGTCAAACATATGTATATGTTGGAGCTAATAGGGGCAACGGCAACTGGCTAGTTTGCATACTAGCCGGCTAATGTGGAAATTCAAGTTTAAAGAACATTATGTTACACATGTTAACTGTTAACACTCATATCTAAGATTGAAAATTAACCGTTTCTTACGCAGAATTTGACTCTCCTTTCTAATGCTGTCATTTAAAATAAAATCAGTTACACTGAAACACAAGTAATCTGCTTTGTTTATAAGGTACGAATAACCTGTTTCTGGAACCTTAAATCCAGATTAATTGTGATTCAGTGTAACGGATTTCTTTCTAAACGACACCATTAGGAAGAACGTCAAATTCTTAGTAAGAAACGGTTAATTTCCAATCTTAGATAAGAATGTGTTAATCCCCGTAACTTAAAGTTATTTATAGTTTATTTTCCATATTAGCCGGCTAGTATGTAAACTAACCAATTGTCCATATTAGCTCCAACATATACACATGAAGTAGAAACTTTATAAGCTCCGATATGCTGTTTTCTGTTTGAATCATTGGTACTCGATGCACTGTACTTAGTACTACGGTATATTGATATTATATTATTTTGCCCGCACAGGTGCATGCTATGTCCGCCTTAAAATACGTTTTAACGGTCAACCGTTTTATTTTTTGTAGCGCAATCTTCTGTGGTTCAATAGCTCAAATACATTTCCACGATTCGAAGTAAAGTCATCAATAACTTCTGACCGGTATTCGGAAGTCAATATCACAATTAACTAGCCAGTTGGGCCATTTGCATTTCAGGAAGAAGACGAACGCACAGACGTGCAGAAGACCCAACTGGGCTAGAAGATGTAGCTACGGTGGGCCAAATATATGAGAGCATATAATTTTGTTGCAAATTTCGCCTCTGCTCTTTCCTAAAATCATGAAATAGTTGGTCTGATCAGAGATTGGAGAATTGATTGCAAGGTACTGCAAGGATTGAAAAGAATTAGATAGTACAAAACGCATAATATGAAAGCCACGAACGCAGAAGCTAAATATTAGAATTGCTTGGAACAGTTTCGCAAGCCTATTTATTGTACCTGTTCATTTGACCTCCAATTGATCCACAAACCTTCAAAGTGACCTTGGTTGCCGGAAACTTTCTGGATTGATTTCATTACCAAGCTTGATCTATTCATTTCCCAATAATCCCTCGCTGCGTTGTTCCATGTGAAAGAATTAAATGGTGGGAAGTTTGTGCCATCAGTTATGTTTGGCTGTTGCTCAACCAGTCACTTGTATAAAATATGAAATCTATTTTCGTTTCTGTCAAGAATTCTCATTCGCACATTACAAATTAAAGCTTTTCAGTATACATATTTCAACTCTACTGTACGCAAAGATAGGCGTTGAACTAGAAGTAGCCAAATCATTTGCACTTCAATAAGTTGGAAGCCCAGCAAAATCGACTCGGTTCAATATTTTGAGCCTCGGGTAGTGAAGGCTGGAGCGAGCCAATAAAGTGAATTTAATAAATAAGATCCTCAGATTTGTAAGTGTTAATGCCTGTGTAAATAGACTCGAACGACTGCATGTGCCGCTTGGAGCGGCAGTCAACTCAGGTTCCATTTCTGTTCATTATTTTGGTACAAGTAACTGTCACTGAAGCTAAATCATTTGATTTGGAGTATTGACCCAAGGTTTTAATAACATCACGAGTGTCGTGTGGCTGAGATTAGTATTTATTTTCCTTATTCACTCTTTCCATTCCACCAGCACCACCACCACTCATCCTCCTCTCTGAGCTCTCAGTGTATCAAATTCACAGAATTGGCACTGGGCTGGCTGCATTCATGACAGAAATAGTAATAATAATAATCATTCAGCTTCATGTTCTCCAATCCGCAGGCAAACAGAAAGGGCTTAGAGTTGTAAGGCAATATTCAGTTTATTGCCATTTACCAATTGCTTTTTTCAATAAAGTCCCACCTTCCGTCTCAATCAAATAATACTCACTTCAATGTTGACTCTTCTACTTTACTGTGTAAAGGATTCACTTTCATAGTGGAGAAAGACTGACGTACGACTGACTGCTCTATTTGAGCATTATTGGACCAGAGATGAAAGGAAGCATCCAGAACTGATCCCACCCATTGGGATTTGGGATGCACAGAACTAGCAAATAGCATCAAAATGAAGATTTAAATCAGAGACTGAATTAGCATAATCTGGGAATCATGATTCGGGACAGGGTTAAACTAAACGATGTAGCTTGTGAGGAGAAAAGGAAGGGAACTAGGCATGTAATCCGACTACTCCACTACTGTGTGAGAGGGAAGTAATAATGAGGATCAGGAGTGAATTGAATTTATTATAAGGACCTTGGCTGGATGCATGCAGACGGAGAAAGGCAGTGAAAGTTGGGCCAATAAGTGCTTCTTTGGGAACAAGACAAGGCTCTGGCAAATATTTGCAGAGGGAATCAAATGAGTTTTCTCGAGATGACAGAAGGAAAAGGGAAAACCCAACTTTTTGAGAATAAAAACTTTCTGTCCACAAAATTTACCTTTTGATCCGATCCGACTCAAACCAAGTTTAGTTTTTAATTAATTACTTCAGTAGCTTTTCTTCTGCATCATAGAATTAATTACTGTCTAAACTCAATAAATGTGCTAAAGGTTTTTCAAATAGAACTGGTTCTAGGAACATAATTAAGGCAAGACACACATTCGCTGAACTCATTGTGAATTGTGAAAGTGAAAGACGAGACGTTTAGTTACAATTCCATTTCTCAATTTGCAAGGTTAGATTTTTTTCGAACCTGGCTGGTCTGAAAAGGTCTCCGCATCGCAAAACAGTTTTGAAGATTTTAACTTTTGTGTGTACTTCTGCGATTTGCTTTAAATTTAAACAATTAAAAATGCTTTATTAATGATTACCTAATTGAATAAGCGAGACTTGAAATTGAAAACCACCAAGGCAGACAGTCTGGATAATGCATAGTCTGGACAATGAATTCATAACTTTCTTCAAATGCAGGTAACGACATTAAATATCTGTATTCATGTAAAAGTCACTTTGAAAAATGGCTAGCCAATTTGTGAAACGTCTAGAGTACATTTAAAGGCTTAATTGCTAGTACGAAAAGCAAAATTATGATGACAAGTCTGGTATTTCAAATTACAACACATTTAATACAGCAAAATCGAAATTTAATTTGATTTAACTTGGATTTAATTATTATTTTAAAGATATTGACGGCGAGGTATAAATACGCTAGCCATTTGTAAAAAACAGGTTAATATCACATATTGACCTTAACATACTCAAAATTGTGTCTGTTTTTTTCTCAAAAATTGTTCAATTTGATTGTTAACTTTAAATCAAATGATGGAATTTTGTTACGCCCATCTGTTAATTACTGTCTCTATTTGTAACCAAATAATTCGTTTTTTTGATAACTTTTTCGAATGCTGCTGGGTGTCGATGTTTCTAGACTTTAAAGATGAATCTGTGCTTATACCTGCAATGTTTTATGAATGATTGATCTGAACACTTTCAGGGATTTTCAAGCGCTTTTTTCCCGTGTAAAAAACTAAAAGTCTAAGCTTCCTTATACGGCTTTTATTAAAATTGTAAATTGTAAACTCACAGAAAGTGTGAATAGGTATTAAATTTTCTGCCTGATTAGAATTTCTGTAAGCAAATAATATTTCGTGTGAAAGCATCAGAGCCTCTTTAGACACGTCTCCCTAGTTTTGAATGAGTTTGGTTCCATTAGCTTAGGATTTGAGTGAGGGCCGAAAGGAAGCTTTAAAATTTTGAGGCTGCGAGGGAGCAGATGATGGAAATGGCGACACTTGAACCTGATTTTGGAGGTGTGCAGTCCTGAAACAACCTCTCTGTCAAATGAAGCGTGTAATGGGCTGACACATAAGGCTTCATTATCCACTCCAAAGAAAAGAGAAGGACAACTGGAAGAACGAGGTCCTCGAGAATATTGGGAAGAACACCTTTTACGAACTCGCAACACTTGAACTTCTAATCCTTGCACTAAAAAATAACTACACTTCATTACGCTTCGTGCTAAAGAATGACACCAAATGACATCTTGGATGGCTCAAGAAACTTTAAGAATGCACACCAAGGGTCTGCGCTGGTTTGGTTCCTCCATTGTAAATCCATTACCTTGAACTTTGAACAAATCTTAGAATTGAATTTTCAACTACCTGATTCAATTTCGCTAGATTGGATCTATTTTCCAATCTGGAATTTAATTCCGTTGAAAGGTGTGGGTTGCTGCACGGGCATCTGACGTGGCCTGGTTTTGTATTATGATCCCGTGTCTACTTTATAAATCCAAGTTTATGATTCTTTTTCACTTCTGACAAGGAGTGTATTGGACAGGAGAAAGAGGAATTCGTAAACTGGTAATAAAATTCACTAATACAATAATACATCAACTGCTTCTGATGTACGTTCATAAAAATCTGAAAAGTCCAAACAAGATGCCCTGCTGTTCTTCCAAGCGAAGGAAAAGTGTTAGACTCACTTATCCAATTTCGGATTTTTTTATAACTTTTCTTTTTGTCAAGTAGCTGCTTTAAGAAGTTGTAGGTTTGACAGTTGAGCTCTAACTCCGAATACTTCGTATCTGTGTACACCCGCACAGTTTTCTCTGAAAAGAGTGCATAGAATACTCAGACCTTTTGTCCATCAAATTCGACATATCAAGTCGACGACTTTAACTCTTTCAGAAGAGAAAAAGTATTGGAACACCACATGATGTCGTTTCCTATTTCTTGGACATTGGAAATCAACATTATTATTGTCCTCAAACTGGGAATAGTACAAGGACTGAAGCAGCACTTGGGATGAAAATTGAACAGAACGCTTACCCTTTCCATCTGATCTCATATTCGATTTTAGTTCATAAACAGACGCTAAAATTGATAAGAATGCCTTTCCGTTCTTCTCTGCATGCACAGCACATAGTAGAAATACAATTTCGACATCTAAATGGACTACAACTTGAACTCGGCTTGGATAAAAAATCATGTGTCACTTGCAAATGTTGACCAGTGTCCCGCATAGCTGAAGCGTACCAATATAAAGAACTTGGAAGATACACAAGCGCAACCGCTAAATACCAATTGTGTAGTTTATGTAACCTAAAGGATCTTCATTTTACAGTAAAGTAATTGCATGCGTACGTAGAGAGTCTGAAAATTCCAATTTGAATTGTGTTGTGATTTAAAGAGATGTAAAAGTATTGTTTAACAGGGAAAACCGCATATCTAAATATCCCATCAAATCATAGCGGGATTTAATGGAAATTACTGGGATTTAATGGGATATGGGATTCAATGGGATTTAATTAGACTTACTATGATTTATGGAGAATTAATGATATTTAGTGAAATTTAATAAGAATTAATAGGATTCAATTACAATTAATCAGATTTAATGGAAACTACATCATTGCGTTTAATAGGATGGAATATGATTTATTGCTATTTAATGCGATTTAGTAGGAATATGGTTTTTCTATCTTGCTTGTCCCACTATATAAATCACATCACACGTTTCTATCATAAAATTCTATTAAATCACAGATATTGACTTGCTGAAGCCTTAAACCTTAAATACGGCAGATTAATATTCAATCATTATTACTGTTAAAATTTGAATATTTTACACCAAACCCTGATAATTGTAACCCTGATCGTTTACGTCATACTTCCATTTAATGTACCTACATTTAAATATTCGGTAAAATAAAAATCTGTACATGTGCATATATCTTTTCTACATTCCGCCTGAAAGAATCATAGCAGCGTTGATCATAAACCTCCTCAAATTAATTTGTTATGTAATTCATACCGATATATCGTAATTCGAAGCAGCTTATTTTCAAGAAACCATAATTTTAAATATTGGAATTTAAGTATTATTTTTATAAAGTATATTTGATTCCCCTTTTCGACTTTGTGATTCAACGAGCAATGCTGTCAGTATTCTTTCGAACGTTCTCCTAACTTCCAATCACAAGTTACATATTTATATTTACTAACATCATGCCCATATGTTATAAAATTCGACGATCTATAAGTAGAAGGTGCAATAAAACAATTGAAAACTTTAACAACAGTTAACGAATTAGTAAATGTATTTAATCCTAATTTAGTTGTTTAACACACCAGCATTTTAAATTTAGGGATAGAGTGTGTAAAGCTTATACGTTCCGGGGACGCATGGATCACGGAACCAAGTTTCGACACGGAGACAGTCTGGAAAAAGTTCAGGTCGGAGATTGTCACGAGGGCAGTAAATTCGAAACACTGGATCCCGCCTGCTTCGTTTGATGAAGCACAAAGACCTGACGTTCGTCGAGCTAGTTCCTCTCTTATTGCCAATTCGCATTAGGGATAAAGTTGTGAAGAGAACCATGCCGTCATTGGAGCCCAGTGCTTCTTCTACTGAAATCCTGTTGAAACCTTGGTGAATTCCAACTTCTTTCAAGCCACGATGCATGAGACGGAAGAAGTCATTCCATTTGAAACCAAGAGTACCCTCTTCTCCAATCCCTTCCAGATTTAGTATATTTAGAAGTGGAAATTCACTAACGAATAATGCTGATTCTTCGGTTTCCATAAGAAAATTGACAATTTTTAGGAAATTCAGACTTCTTGGAAGGAATGCAATGTTGACCAGCTGCGATGTTGCCCTGTTTTCAAATGTAGAGGCACAAATTATAAGTTTTTCCAAAAGAACACATCTTTCGAACACTTGACAGTTCAGGTTTCCAGGTGCGTCAATGCTTAATGCAAGAGTGTTCAAGGTTTTGAAACTTGTTTCGATAAGGTTTGTTGGAAATGGAACATGGAAGGGACCGATCATAACACTTGATTCTATGCAATTCCGATTTGGGGAGAGGTAAAGATGTCGAATGAGTTGAGTCATCTTTGGGTACACGTGATCAGCGTGATGATGAATGTAGAGATTCCTCAGATTCATCTGTAAGCTTGAAAGACGTTTGTCCCAGTCTGGAATGAAGCTCATGTCTGGAACCAGTTCGTATTGTCTTGAAATTTCCTGATCTGAATGAACCAGAAGAATTGAAAGTCCATGTAGCGATTTTTCGTGAGTGATTAGGAAGTTGAGAAGAGTATCAGCTAGCATGTTGGCTCGACATTCGTGACAAATTGTCCCAATTTTGAGAATTTCCAGATTTGGAAAATGCATTCTCTGAAAGTATCCAATCAATCCATCAAGATTCCGAAGAACTTTTCGGAATGAGTAGTCGTTCACGTCTCTACGATCCGAGTTCCCTGGTCCGCCCAAGGTCAGCTTCCTTAGTTCAGGAAAGAAGTTCCAGGTCAAGGGTTCTGCACCGAACTCAAGGTTCAGCCAACCTATCTCCAGCTCAGTAAGATGGACCAGACCTTGTACCAGAGTGTTGAGGTCATTAAGGGACGATACTTTTCCAAGGAATTGGAACGATTTGACGATTCCCAGATGCAAGAGCGTACTCTGCTCATTGATCGTCACCCACATGTAGCGTGGCCGACTGGCTGAATATCGAGCAACGAGCGTATCTTCATTGTCGACTTGGATGGAGTAACTTAGGATCCTCTGAGAAGCATAGTCACATCTTAGCGAAGCGTCACAAATGTTCAAAATGTCTTCGGTGTGAAGTTTCGGCAGAATACATGTCCAGATCTGAATTTAAAAAATGGAAAATCAATTTTCTCGTGTCAATTCAATTACTTTGATACATCATGTACATATAGCAAAATGGCTGACGCTATGGAATCTAGGGGGTCAATACCATAAATAAACTTACTACAAGCGGAAGCTCTTCGAGAGTAGGCATCGCGTAGCAGGACCAGAATGAAGGAATGAGCTCAAATTACACTAAAAATTTAGGAATCATATTTGATCAAGTCGAATTTGGAAAAGTATCGAGGTGTTATCGTGTTACATAGTGCTCGATCTCAAAATTTCGAATCATGGCCAGCGTTGTTTTGAAATCAACTTTTGTTACTTTTCAAATATTTAATACAATTTTCTAACACATTGTCATATCAACGGGAAAATATTTTAAAAACACATCAGCACATCATCATTCAACGATATACTGGAATGGCCCTCAAAACCCAAATGTGAAACTCCAGGTTTAACCAACATTAAGATTTTTCAGAGAAAAATTCAGAAGATGACAGCTGAAGGTTAAACTCAAAGTATATTTGTATTTAATTGGACACAGGTGCTAAAAACAAGCGATAAGGATCCCATTTTCAAAAAATACTC
This sequence comes from Ceratophysella granulata, assembly GCA_034694905.1. Lineage (NCBI taxonomy): Eukaryota > Metazoa > Arthropoda > Collembola > Poduromorpha > Hypogastruridae > Ceratophysella > Ceratophysella granulata. The sequence continues at coordinate 1,622 of JAQFYU010003427.1, read as the reverse complement.
TCACCTTGAAAATCGGAAATTACTCTGTTCATTAACCTTAATTTTTATTTTAAGTACTCGAATGTTTCTAGTGACATTGAATGACAGGGAGACAGTAGTGGGCTTCTTTTGTCTTCATTTTCTCACTAAATTGTCTCTCAAAAAGTAGATTTCACTGGCGACACACCTATGTTGTCCATGGTATTAGGTCCGAGCCCTTACACTCTGTGGATTATTCCACGTTAAAATGAAAAAGTGTCTATCAGGATTCGAGGCAGGTAAAGGATAATGGGATGCTGAATGAGCTTTCGATGCGGGAACACAAGTAATTAGACCCTTCTGTCATTCTGTCCACTTTCAACAATAGGATAATCAGATAATCATTATTGGTTCACCAACCTTGATTTTCCAAGTAATAGCTAAATATATTACTAAAATTATAAATATCGCTTTTTAGTCACCACAATATTTACACAAATGGTGAAGAGAACCCTTGCGTTATTTCCAGTGCCTTGCCCAATTTAAGCTTAACAGAATTTTCAGCAACAATTTTAATATATACCTACAATTGCTGAGTCTGGCGTCAAATTAAATCGGATTAATTGATATGAAGCAAATTATCATATTAGGATTTAGGATGCGTAGCTGGAAGCCCCTTCCCAATTCTCAAAGGAAGCATTTGCTGGGTGGATTCAATCTGGATTCCTTATCTCTCAGGTTAATGTATTTAGAAGTTAGGTAAAGTTCAGGTAAAAGGGATGAAGAAGTGAGTACAATTGTACACACAGGAGGTGGAATGGTTAATAGTGATTAAATTGGGCATTCTTCCATTTGACTGCATTTGAGAGTCCCCGAGAGCATTTAAAAGAGACAATGTGTGTACAGAGGAGCGTTACATTACATGGATGCTGCTGCGTAGTGTTGAAGGGATGATTACGAGTCCCTGGGTGGATCAGATTAGCTGAGATATCCGAGTCCTAGCCAAATGCATGCACACCCGGGTATCATATCACTCTCCCGGTCTCACTCAGTTTCATACGCGCACAACCGACTCCAAATCGTAATACAAACCTCAGCTTTCAATATGTCACGGTTTTTTCAATGTCCGGATTCTGGAAGGAATAATGTTTTTAACTAAAAAATGTTATTCTTAGTTTTTCTATGCAACAAGCAACAATTATTGCTTCTGTGTTAACCTCACCTAACCGAAAATCAATTTTCCCCAAAAATGTTAGATTTTTTTTGGGTATTGGCTTTGAGGCAATTTGCAATCATATACACAATTTAATAAAATTTGTAGAAGATTATTTTCCACGAACCACAAAATCGTGCTTACGTATTGCAAATATCTTCAAAACATTAAAGCGATTTTTGTTGCTAACGAAATCGATGTGACTTGCAGTGCTGCATAATTGATTGACGCTTGTTCACATTCACACTTGGTAAGCAGCAAAGCTTTGTGTATTCGTACAATTAGCTCAATCAAAAACGCTCGTATTACTGTTTAATTGAGGATGTCACGTAAAACTGTTTTCGCAGGTTTAATTTGAATGAAGGTTTCGGGCTTCTATTGTCTCACCGTGGAATCTCATTGTGTCGCTATTCCAGACAGACACCTGTCACACATTCTTGAGTGAGAACCA
>JAQFYU010003426.1:0-10051 GCA_034694905.1 Ceratophysella granulata | reverse complement strand
TATGATTTCACGAAGACATGTGATTGTCATGGTTGGCAAATGCAGACAAAAGAAGGGTATTGCAAGGGCAAGTATTTGAGTGATTGCAAAAATACGGAAGCGTGTATGCCAGGAACAGTTTGCATTGATAAGACCTGTAAATGCAAAAATCCGACGAGGGAAATCTACGACAGCAAGAAACTTCGTTGTGTTGGACTGGTTGGATCAGAGTGTTCTTCAAACGGAACTGCTTGTGAAGCCACTTCCAAGTGTCTAAATGGCGTCTGTCAATGCGAGGAAGGGTCATCGGAAACCTTGACTCGTACCTGCTCCAAGTTCCTTGAGTTTGGTGCCGAATGCGGAAGCCCTGAGAATCAGTGTGACTTTGGTCAGGGATTGGCTTGTATTGAAGGGACTTGTTCATGTCTGGATTCGTACTTGACGTTTGTGGCTGGAAGAGGATGCGTTGCTGGAGTGGGATCGCCTTGTGGTTCGGTTGAGCCCGTTCGGCGCTGTCAAGGTTCTTCTGATGTTGAGCGAAGGAACTGTCCCTTCTATCGTGTTCAATGCAGCGCAGGATTGAACTGTAATACTATTGGAAATGGTTTCGCACGGTGCGAACAAACTTCCGCGTCGGAAAACACGGCCGGAACTCAAAACGGTTAACATTAATCTGCACAACGGAGGGCAATACCAATCTGTCCTTCTGCTGTTAGTAACACAACAGTACTCGCATTAAATTATGTGCTTGTATTGTCGATTATAGCGACTTCACTATTATTCAAGTAAAAAGAACAATCTGACCTAAGCTGAGTAGTAGAGCTTGTGTATGCCCATACGTAGCTAACAACCTATTCAAGTTTACAAAACCTTGAAATACATATAAACACTACTTATACAAAGAACAGAATAAATATATAAATATTTGGTACCGTATATGTATGCTTTAGATTAATGCTTATGCTACATAGGCACTATCAAAGAAGCATAATGACTTTGGTGACTCTGAATTTGATTTGAACATTTCGTTTCTAAATCATAATGAAGGGAAACACTAGGTCATTCCTCGTTATTTTAGAACACATAGAGTGAAAGTGGGATTTCCTAGTCAGAATCAGGCTCCATATCGGACTCGCTTTCACCGTCATCGAAGATCACTCCGAGTTCATGACCCGTGGTCGAAGAATCCTTGGACTCATCTGGCTTATCCTGGAAAATAAGAGAGTATGAAATGTTCGTCAGGAATGATTTTCAAAATCGAGATGTCAAGCAAAAATACATGTTTCTTCAACATGATCTTACATCTGATTCGGTGACTGTCTGAGTGTCGGAAGGTAAATCTGTTCGGTCGTTGACATTGCCCCAACCGAATCCGTCACCGTGGATTTTGATGTGAGCACTTAGGTTAGCTGGAAAAGTAAAAAGGCAAGATGGTCAATAGTCACAAGCCTCGTTTACGTGTTGTTTCGTTTTTAGCAAAGTTGACTCACGTATTCTGGCAAAACAAGCTCCGCACTGAGGACACGCATGAGGCTGGTCTTCTCCCACACCGGTATGAGATTTGAGGTGTTTATTTAGATTATCTTGAAGAAAAATACATTCTTTAGAACATTTTAGAGTAAGCCCTGTCAAACAATTACTGATCGTTGTACTTGTGCAGTTGGTCGAAACTGTATTAACTTACATTTATGCGTAAAAGCTGTCGGACACTTAGGGCATGTGAAATATCTTCCTGAATCATCATGAGTTCTTAAATGGACAAGTAAGATCGCTGTACGGAAAATTGAGATATATTATTGGTCAACCCAGTTCGGAAAATTGTAAAAAAAACGCGTCGATTTGATAATTACATCTTTTGGCGAAGGAATTTCCACATTGTGGACACGGAAACTTGTTTCGATGAGCTTGTATTAGATGTTTCTCCAGATTCACTACAATTGGAACACAAACACAAAAGGAAAATATATTGAGATGAGAATCAAGAATCACTCTTCTTGTTTTGTGAGTTAGATTAATAAAAGTAAAACTCAATATGAATTGGAGAAATACCAACCTTCAAGTGTAAAGACAGTATTGCACTCAGGATGAGGACATCGAAACTGCTTCGCTGGGAAATGAGTTCTTTCATGGGAAGTTAATTCATCTATTAAATATTGACAATTTGAATAATTAGTTGATGAAATATCGTAGATCGTTCAGCAAGGTAGATGAACATAACGGCATTATTGCAGATCGCTACAAAAAGCTTGTAGCTACTATTTAGAGTGGAAGAATTATATAGCTCACATTTGGTTCTGCAATACTTATTGCAAACTGAGCAGCAACTATTTTTCTTCTTCTTCAGTGGCGGAGGAGGATGTTCATCTTCGGTAGGAGTTATCGGAGTTTCTATGGATAAATTGTGGGGAAATATTATTTAGAATGTAAAGCAGGTAGGTGCAGTACAAGGTGGATTATGTCTTATGTCTACCTACGAATTTAATGATCACCTGAACCTGAAGTTTGCGGTTGTTCCACAGAAAAAGACTTGAAGGCGAGAAAATGACCAGGATTGGTTTCCATTTCCCACGAGTCCTCCTTATCTTCAGACGCTTCAACACCAATTTCTTCTGATACAGGCGTCGTTACATCTTCTGATTTATCTCCCTGAAAGATACATAATCCTTATTATGAGTAAGGTAATATAAGTATTCTGAATTATCTTTGTTTGATCAACTCAATTATCCAACCGAATTCTAAATTTTAAAAAATCTATTTCAAGAGACCAAGCAGATCACATCTTCATCTTCTTCCACGTCTCCCTCGGAATTTGCTTCCGATGATGCTGTGGCATTTGTTCCGTTTCCAGCCCGAGCACTCATTAATTCTAAAAAATAGAAGTTGAATCAGAGTTAAATATCGCCTAGAGTTTAGTTTAAAAAATTTGATGCGTATTTGCAGGTCTACTTTTGAATTACAAAATACTGTATATGAATTACGAGATGACAGAAGGTGACGAGGTGTACTGTGGCCTGCAATTGAGTCTTGGGCTGAGCTCTGTAGCAGTTGTTGTGCAACACTGTAGCGTACAACCTCAATTTGACCCATGAGAGCTTCCAACTGCACCATGAGTTGCTTGAAGCCATCAATCCGCTCATTACAGGAGCTGCATACATGATATTTGGCTGAACTTTTGGAAAATCCATCGATTGGAATTGGTGTAAGCTGAAGAATGTCACATAGCGTGTCTACGTTTGTTTGTGTGAGCGGAGAAAGTGGACAATCGGCGGATTCCTTTCCTTGTTCATTGCATATTAGACATGAAGACAATACTGGTGTTGTATCAGAATCCGAAACTAATGTTCCTGGAGACGTAATCTCAGTTTGGGGTGACTCTAATGATGACAATAGCAGTTTCTCAGGCTGTGACAACGGTATATCCACTGGACATGAGATCAACGGCAAAGGTGACAGTGCTTCCTCCGTTTGAAATACTTCACCGGTTTCGACCTGGAGCAGCAGAACTTGTTTCTTAATGGGTTGCTCATCTGATGAACTGCTGGAACTGGCGGCAGTAGTGGGGTTGTCAGACATGATCCTCCACCTCCTCCCTCAGCCGGATGGCTAAAGCGAACACACCGCAGCGCGGTTACAGCTGACGACAGACAGTGTCAATCGATTTCGATATGAAAAAATTACAACGTCAATGATGATAAATGTCAACAAAAAAACTTCAGAATTCAGAATCTGGGCGTTCAAATGTCTCAAATTTGCCGCCGTGAACGCGTTCAGCCGTTATAAAGACCTGAACAATTTCCAAGGTGGACACGGACTGTTTGACCTGCCTTAATAACTATTTACATAATGTAGATCACAGTGTATCTTCATCTAGGTTTTAGAGAGGCCAGCTCAAGATCATTCGTGATTCTTGCTCCCAAAAATCAGTATAACTATTGTATATTTTTTGCCAAGATTTAAATAATTGACAGTAGTTATCGAACATGGCTCCACCAATTTAAATATACTTGCCCTTTCAGGGTTGGTTAACACACGCTATATAGCCGAAACTTTAATTATCAATTCAGCTTATTCGTAGAAGGAATATCTCTGATATGCTATTCTAAGACATACAATCAAGTGCTTTTGTACATAGGTAATCTTAATTACGTGAAATTTTATGAATACGGTTGGAGTAAACGAAAGTGCGCCAAGGACAGGACACTAAATCCCGCGAGAGGTTTTTATCCATGCAAGTAAGTTAGGTATTCCGAAACGCGCGCTTGGCTCTGTGATTGGTTGGCGCACTCTGGTTTACTTTGACCATGAATACTTTTCAATCTTAACTTTTCCCCATTATTTGTTGACTTTCAAGACTTTTGTTTGCGAAATTCTTATTTTCTGAATTAAATTTTTGTCGTTGGAAATATGTTTCGAACAATTCCACCATGATCGGTCAGTTCGTCGGTGATTAGCTTTCGGTTAATCGTCCTGTACGTCATTCGTCAAACGCCGTTGTGGATAATTGGCCGAAGACCCGTTCTGTAGTGAAACAAAAGAAAGTCCAGTTTTTGGGAAGGAAAATTTAATCATTCATATACTATGTATAAAATTCGATCATTTTAAAATTATTTATATCCATCAGCCTCCAGTTTCCGAACTCTAAAAACTCGCTTTGGAGAAACATGGACTCGACGTTATTAATAATGTAAAAAAACCTGCGAAATTAATTATACATACACTAAATGGTTTTAGAATAGGCCTCAAATTTGAAATTAGTGTTATAGGATTCCAATTTCCAATATTTCTACTACCTAAATACCATAGAATTATTAATCATTCAGGCAATAAATACTACACGAAAATTTCAAAATTGTTTTTTCGTTATATTTTGTGTTCGGTTTGGTCCAATACGTTCGTCAAATTGTCGACCGTGTGAGTCTAAACGCCGCGTCGATACGGAACTAGCGCGAAATAGAACTTTGACGCAAAAATTAAATTATTATCTATAAGTAATCTGAATCTGAAAGTTAGTTGCTCTTTCTCTTTGCTTAAATTCTTCATTTGTCAATTTCGCTTTGTTGCCTGTTGGGTGTTAGGTGTTGGGTGTGTCGTCTTCTTGTAAATTATTGACTTATTTAATTCATCCAGCCGCCCACAAAAGGCTGCCTAGCACCTCATTTGTAACTACCAACCACAACAGGTCAACTTTACCCACCTCTTGCTCGGTGAACGAACAAATTCCGTTTACAACAACAGGTTCGTATTTTTTGTATTTTGTATTTCGATTTATAAATCATTATGTTCAACTTGTTGTACGTATATGCGGGGTATTTTAACTGGTTTGGGTTATTTCATTTGTCATTTGTTTGCCCGCGTTGACCGTCCGTTTGGTGCTTGTCCGTTGTCCATTGATAGGGTTAGGGTCACTGCAATTCAACCGCTGAACTGCTGGGGGCTGGGTGGCTGGGTGGCTGTTAACGTGACAGGCAACAAAGAGCTCCCAAAACTGATAGCTATAATTGACAATGTAGGTACTAACTCTATTGTTGATTGTTGAATGTCAAATATACAGCCAACAGCGTCACGTATCAGAATTACATCAGTTGCCCGTCACCGTGTAACTTGGGTCAGGTAGAGGAGCAGGTCAGGAACTAAAGTTCATAATTGGTGTAATGTATGGATAGCTTTAAGGCCTTGAAGTTCAAGTTCAAGTATGTTTAAATCTTCCTCACGAGAAGCGCGTGAAGACAATTATTTCGGATTTTCATACACTTCACACTTCAATTCTTTATATAAATTCATCCTGAACTAGACTGTATTGTATGTTCTGTTCTGTTGGTGTTTTGACTATAGTGGTTGACTTCTTTCGATTTTGCGGTTGCTTTGCCACATTCGTTGTTTGTTCCACCCTAGGAATGGCTGACGTGGATGATTCTCCGAGGGTGGTGAAAAAGAAAAGGCTCACGATGACCCGAGGCCGATGGAGCCCTACTGAAGATGCGAAACTGAAACATCTTGTATCGGTTCACGGGGAAGATGCCTGGCACACAATTGTCAAGGAGTTTCCTCATCGGAGTTCGACTCAGTGTGCCACACGATGGAACAGATGCCTCTCGCCTAACATCATTAAAGGTCAATGGAGTCCAGAGGATGACGACATGCTGAGGCATCTTGTCAGTCACATAGGCCCTAAAAACTGGACAGAGATTGCATCGTACTTGCCTGGAAGAATTGGAAAACAGTGTCGCGAAAGGTAATTATGTTATGTAACATTTTCACTGTATGATAGCAATTGTAAATTGTAATGCAATATTTGAACTAAGACGTTCCATAGCAATTCAAATGTATTTCCGAAGAGGACTAAAGTTTCAATTTATAATTTCAGATGGCACAACCACGTAGACCCTACCATAAACAAATCTCCTTGGACCCAAGAGGAGGATGTCCTAATTTGTCAACTTTACTCTGAACTTGGGACGCAATGGAATAAAATTGCTGCTTCCCTCCCAGGCCGGACTGACAATAGTGTGAAGAACCATTTCAACTCAACACTCCGAAGAATATATTATGATCTTTCTCCAGGTATTGCTACATGCTACATACTTCCAAAAATATTCTTAATAGCTATTCTTGGGCCGTTTGATAAAACAGCTGTCTTTATTCCACTTCTAGTTCAAAAATTAATGGTGATGTATATTTTTTTTTTACTGTCGAATGTAATTTAGGTAGAGCACGCAAAAATATGAATATGAGTTCACACTCCGGTAAGTGTATACGTTCTTGTTTAGAAATTGATGTATTCCTACAGCTTTACTAATTCATACGAATAATTCAATATAAACCCACAGGAGATGATTCGAGTTCGACTGTTACAAAAAAGGAGATTGCAAAACTGCCTCCATTGAAAATCGTCAGCGTCCGTTCACTCAGTGCTTCACCTCAGAAGCCTTGCAAACTTACTCAAAATCAGGTAAATAGTTGGTTAGCTTTTAGCTTCTACTTAGATCTTTTCAGATACAGTACACTTACGTGTTCTTTTACCATGTACTTGTGGTTTGTCAAAAAATATAGTTTATTACCGTTGTGGTCCATAACTGTATTTGGTTGCTTTTACTATCCATGCTGCTGCTACTTTGAAAATTGCGAAGTGAATTTCACCGATAAATATGCCATAATTTTTAATTTGGAATTTTGTAGTCACAGTTTGGAACACCAACGAGCTCAAGAAGCTCCTCCTTGAATCGACCACTTCCTCCCATGATACCAATAGTCTCTCCATTGAATCGACAACCGCCTCCATTGCGACCGGCAAGCTCTCCCTTGAAACGACTGCTCTCTCCCACGAAACCGGGAAGCTCTACTTTGAGACGACAAATGCCTACCTTGAAACCAGGGAACTCTGTTGTAAAGCGACAATTTCCACTTGTGAAGAAAGAACTTGAGGAAGAAGATGACGGAAACTCCTGGAAAGCTGGCGGAACTGAGCCGAAAGTGGATCCTTTATACCATCCACAACATGTTGACGTGAAGCCCTATCTCAAGCCATTAGAAGGTGTTCTTCTGGCCACTTGGATCTGTGACACGTGCAATTGCGAGTTTTCGACCTACGAGGCACTAGAACTTCATGTGAGTGAGAACGAATGTGTTCAGGAGGAGATGGAGGTCAACTACGAACAGGATATTCGGGTTCGTCAACCTGGACTGCGATCAAGAACCGACCATTAACTGTTGTACTCTTCTAAAATTCCACGTCAATATCATAATGTCTTTTGGTCAGAGGATCATTGGGTACTACAGTCGTGTGCTCGAAACACGTTGCTATGTGTTAGAGTGTAGAAAAATAATTATGGTATGAGAAAGTTCACAAGTTTGGAAGTATCCAATTGATCCGAGACCTATTGACTTTGTGCTATTGATGCCGAACGTTGTAACACCACATGAGTTCAAACCAGCCTCATCGGGCTGAGTTTTTTCTGTTAACTTTTATTTCCTTGATGAGTTTTCTACTTTTAACTTTTACATCGCCGGACTAACAAGCAATATTTTATTGAGGTGACTGATCAAGAATCACAATGTTTTCTATAAAATCGTTTTCGGCGTGATGAAATCCCGTTGAAGTTTTTACACTATTGTAAGAGTGTGTGCGTGAGTGCGTGTATGATCTTCATGATTAGTTGTTGGTTTGGTTCCGCTTACAAGCAGATCCTATGCTTTTCGGAGAAACGTTCCATAAAATTCTAGCTTGTATGGGAATTAAATAAATCTGCATATTATAGTGTTTGTAGTGTAAGCCTATTAGGTTATGCAGTTCAGTTCAAAGTAACTTGTAGAAATTATCACAAATTAAGTCATGTGTGAATTTGAATTAAGATATGGGAATAGTGGATTTTGCCGTGTGTTAAATGTGAATTGTGTGAAATGTGGAATATCTTGAATGTTAAACACGTTAAACAGCTTTGAATAAAATACTCTTCGTTAGTTAACCGTTTTTGAAGTTCAAATTGGCATTGATTGTGCTGTGCATACAATTCACAAGAAATATGGTCATACATTGAAGCAACAGCAACAATAGGTTTATGTTTTATTGTATTAAGCATGTTTACCTTGAAATCACCTGAATTTGTAGTTGAACGTGCTCTTCTGGTTTAATTTACTTTCATAATGCCAAATGACATTATCCACAATACAATTGTATTGACGCAAATCAAGCGCAATGCACCTTTAATTTCTTTGAAACAAAATACGATGATTACAATTTTATTACGCTTTCACTTGTCAGGTTTTGACAGAAGAATTCACAACGGATGTAAGGCGTGAACCAAAGCATAGTTCAAGTAGTCAGCTGGATGTTTTAGTCATTTCTTTGAGCTTATTGTGTTAGTTCATTCACATGTATGAAATTATGCAAATGTTAATCCAGCAAAGGTTATAAAAGACACTTGCATTCAGTTTCCAGCTTGCATTACACGCATATATCGCTGATCTTCATGTTATTCGTTTTCAAATCCTGAAGGTCATTCAGCAAAGTACACCACATTTCCACGATAATGAAGGTTTACCTTGTATTGCTGTCATGGGCATTACTAGGCAGTGTCGGATCATGGGAAACAGCACCATCCGTTCAAGACTGCGGGTCTCCGCTTGCTACTTTGACCAAATTGGTAATTACGCCACCTTGTCAACCCGATGTCTGCGTCTTGAAACGAGGTGAACGCATTACCCTCTCGGCTGAATTTGTGCCTAAAGTGAGTTCCAAGGATCTCATTGTCAATGGCTACTCCAGAGATCCTGTATTTGGATTCGAGACGTTTCTATTCGTAAGGTTTCTACAAAATTCTGCTGATTTCGTTGTAAAATTATCAAGCTTTGTCTAATGTTGTAATTTTTTTGATATTTTTTTTAGAAAGAAAGCATTTGCACACCACAATTCAACATTTCTTGCCCTTTTGAAGCTCATAAGCCCGTTTCCGTGTATTTCAGCGATATCATTTCTGACAAAACACCTCCTAATCGATTCGTGATTAAAATGATTCTGACTGGGGAACAAGGACATCGTTTCTTGTGTCAAACCACAAACATGGAAGTTAGATAATTTATTCATACTATCTTTATTGTACGCATAAAAAGATTTCTTATGTTCTGTTAAGCAAAATAAAATTAATATGAAGTTTATTATCAAGCCAATTATCTATTTTCGAATCACGGTAAATTCGTATCCATCTTCCTACTAACACAATTAAATATTAAAATAAACAGTATAAAACTGGTAAAAGAGACCTGGCTAAAATTAATAATGATAAGTTTACCAAGCAGAAGCAATAATACGTAACACCATTTCACACAAGCCAATTCAACAATGCCGATTTTTTTATTAGAAAAAAAGACAACATGAAAATTTCAGAACCAATATGAACATAATGTTTAACAGTATTTTTGGGAAATAATGTCGAATGTTCGAAAACTCATAGTATTTTTTGACAGGATCATATGTCCATCCAACACATCACAAATGGATTTGAAACAACAGAGGACGCAGTCATTCTCACTGTTATTCTCTTCTTGAGTTGATCCGAATAGAGTGATCTGTTTCACA
>JAQFYU010003425.1:0-10052 GCA_034694905.1 Ceratophysella granulata | reverse complement strand
AAGCATGCAAATACTATATAAACTGGTTTTAAACTTCTGAAACTTCTTCTGACGCTTCTGCGAGTACGTCACTAAAACAGTTCGCACGTTTTTAACGAGGTTTACATATAAATGCTCTGCTTCTATGGAAAATCTATTAAGCATCCTTTCCTACTATACATAGGTGACTTTCGCTGCGCTTCCGCAAAACTGACGACAGACGGACAGACGGACGGACGGACGGAGAGACAGACAGACAGACAGACAGGACCATCCCATAAAACCTTTTGGTCTAATACATCGTTTTGCAGTCATGAAACAAATGCAGAACTTTTATCATGAGCCACACATCATGTTGGCCTCAGAAAGTTGTTCAGATACTAATGTCAATTCTGTACTACAATTTCATCTTAAAATGACATCAGTTTTAAGGCAACAATTTCCGTTATGTAAATTCCTCCACAGGGACGTCGATTTAACAGCATTTCAACAGCATGCGGGCGACGTACGTACAACACGAACACACTGTTGCTGCTGCCGGTGAAATTGTACCATTTTTTAGGAACAATAACAATGTTACTTGCACTTCCATACAACATGCAATATAGCTAATAAATAATTGTAAATTAGTATTTAGTGGCTCAATAAAACATAATACAGCATGACTACAACATAGTTCACACAGCCACATAAGCCGGAAATATACAACAAAAACCACCACGAATACAATTTTTTGAATTGAAATTATACAACCGGACAATTTAATGAATTGTAATTAGCCGCATTATTTAATTTTTTTAATATTGATTTATTCGATAAGATTCAAATCTTTGTAAACACAGACTAAGCGTACCTTAGATTGTCTGTAATCTTAACTTCAGTTTTTAATTGTGAAAGCTGTAATTTCGTCCAGCAGCAGCAGTGTGGATGTTGTATAAGCGCAGCATGTGTCAAATCAAAACTTTACAGTTGGAATAAGGTGGAGAAAGAACTCTCACCCTTCAACAATGAGCGAACTGGTCTAATGGTAAAAGTTATAGGTTGAGTTGTACGGTGTTGTTGGTTCGATTGTCCGAGTTAAAGCTGGGAGGGAAAAATCTCATAGGAGAAGCACAAGAGTTTTTTTTTGTTTTTTATCCTCTGATCAACGGCTTAGCTGCCGCGACACGTCATATTGACGTCGCCCTGGGTTTCAATAACTCATGCAGGATAACGTCGGTTTAATGTCATCTGCAGACGTAATATTGAGTGGTGCAAGTGTTGCATTATCGCGTATCTTGATGATGGTCGTGAATCATTTCCACGATCGTAGAATGCTACGAATATGCTATTTGAATGTTTATTGGGATAGCAAGTGAAATATTTCGAGCATTTCTAATTTTTGTCGTCACCGAGTCAAAAGGTATATGAATCATATATGTGATATACCGGTAATATTATTACTATTTAGATATTCGGAATCATTTCAATACTTAATATTTCAAAGGGCGACACGCGTCACCGGCTATATTTCTACGTTTACCTTCCGACTCTCCAAGACCCGACCTGTGCTATATTTTAATCTCTGTTGCAGTTCTCCTCAATATTATTATTTGCATCAAACTCTGCGCTAGTACGTAGGCACTTATTATCGCGACTAGTGTACAATACAGCCAAGTGAAATCAGAGAGTCAATGCACTCTCTAATCTCCCTTGCCATATGCTACATAGTACATAGTATAGCATTCTGTGTGTGCAATATGCTGAGTGGAGTGAAGACGGGATCTGAGCCAGCATAGCCAAGTGCATGCTGGACAAAACGCCCCTTCTCTTCCACACAGCATACGGTACACAAGACAGAGTGCTATTCATTCCATATCCATCAGCGGTACGAATCAAACCTAAAGAATAAGACACAATTGGCACAATTATTCCTTTTGTTGTTCTTGTTTCTTTATTTCACACAGCGCTAGGCTCATTTAGAGCTCGTTAGGCCTACAGTGCCTAGAACGGACTCGAAAAATCTCCTTAAACGAGGTGGAACGGAAGCAGAAAAACAAGGGCAGATATGAAATTTCGCTTCAAAGTCCAACAAGTGCAGATTTATGTCCAACTTACCGCAACACGCACTGATAAGGGAAACGAGACACACGAATGCTGCAAAATCATCATCAAAATGTTTAATTTTAGAAAATTTCAAATCGGCCACTGTTTTCCCCAGATTCCTTTCCTTTTTAGGGAGTCGCAAAATATCGAAGCCCAGGCCTTCCATTGGAGAGCTAATGGAGGCTGATATACTCAGCACTATGGCTTTCTTAGGATCAGATATTTTCCCAATCCGATCCGATCCGATGCGAAATGAGTCAGATGGTTTGCATGATCCATCCGATCCGATCCGAAAGGTCGGATGGACAATTAATGCCAATCCGATCCGATCCGAAAGGTCTCAATTTTTCATCCGATCCGATCCGATCCGATCCTATCCGAAATCCGAAATCCGACGGATCATTCCAAATTATCCTATCCGAAGCCAATCTAACTGTATAAAATACGAAGTATTTAGGCCATTACAAGAAAAATGGGGATGAGAATTGGGGATTTTGGATCGGATTGAGGCAAAGCAATCCGAACCGATCCAAACAGTTCGGATGATTTGGTTGATCCATCCGATCCGATCCAAAGAAAGATCAGATGGATAGTATTTGCTAATCTGATCCGATCCGATCCGATCCGAAAGATAACATAAAACTGTCAATCCGATCCGATCCGATCCAAAATCCGAAAATATCCGAACCGAAGCCAGCCTTACTCAGCACTACACGTGACACGGTTGCCTACTGCATAAACACTGACAAACAAACTAACTATATTTTTTGCCTATCAATAGCCTATTTTTTGCCTATCGTGGAAATCAGAAGTAAGCAGGTGTGGAACCATGGATATTGGTCAGGCGTTGGCTCCTGTTTGGAAGCTCAAGCTGCATGCGGATTTCGGGCTAAGATTGAACCGTACCAAGGAGGTATGTGATGTGCCAGATTTTGCATAACTAAATATACCATAGTTGCATATAACTCGAACACACAATACTTTTAACAACGCCTTTTACGTCTAAGTTTTAAAACCCGTTGTCTAGGGTTACCATCTGGTTCAGCTACAACGTATCATTTTGGAGTTTGTGAGAGTATAGTAGAAGCCTGCCCACAAATTCCCAGCCCACAGAATGTGAGTCAAAAGCTTGTCCACATTTTGGAAATTTGTTTCTTAGAGACTCGTGGTCTTCAACAGACAATGTATCAAACGCCACCAAAATGTACAGTGGGGCACATAATGTTGTAAAATGCAATTAAATGATTAGTCACTCGCTCATCATTTCAGTCAGAACTATTTATTGAAGTCAAATGATGAATCTTATATAGTAGAATACAGAGGTCAAGTGGCATAATATTAACCTTTAGGATTCACACCAAGGTGAAGAAATGCATACCAACGGTTCATTGAGACATAAATACAATTTAGCCTTAAGAATATCTGAGTACCGCATAGCATGCATGGTTGTTTGCTATTTTCAATACATAATGATTGACACTCTTTACATTTCATATTTTGCGAAATTCATATTTTCATTTCATATTTCACATCGTTCCCGGTCATGTGATAAACCCAATTGAAGACAATTTCATTGCGGATCTCATGGTGAAAAAATATTTAGCAATCTTTCATCTAAAGCGTTTATTTGTCAATGATGTAGATTCAATCCTAATGATTCTTTAACTTAATGGCAACCCAGTTTTGCGCTATAAACACGGCAACAGAATCCCTGGCGTCACGATACGCCAAAGCACGGACTCTGACAACCGCCCGGCTCTTCTCACTCACCCAATAACCCAGCCATTTTTGTGACGAGTTAGTTAATCTTTACTTGAACATTTACTTAATACAAAACTTTATATAATCCCGACTTTAGTTCAGGTTTGCATTTCTCTGGCGGGGAAAAAGGAGTCCTTCGAATTTGAGGCACAGTGAGATATCCTCTTTAGGATCTAGCGCTGTGGAGCAGCCGCTCGCTAAATATTTTTACGCCATGAGATCCGCAATGAAATTCTCTTAAATTTGGTGTATCACATGACCGGGAACGATATCTCATTATGTGGAATGTAAAGGGCGTCAATTATTATGTGCCACCTTGTACACAAAGTTGCAGACCGGTGCGCTAAATAGCGCCTTCAATATTCGCGGGCGGAGGTGACTTGAAGATCGTGTCCATATTCCTAGCTGTGCTAGGAAGCTGAAACTTAGTACGCAGAATGGATCAACTTCCAGTGCGTGCCAGATTGGTCAACGTCAGCTCCGCATCGGCACTTGTGGGGCTGGCAAAGCGGGGTACCAAGGCGAAGTCCCATAGCAATTCTGACTGTCTCGGCATCCATAAAAGTGCCCAGGTTATGACTGGGTAATGCTTGAAGCCAAGCACCTGATTCCTAATGGCACCCAGCTCGGATGCGGGCTTGGTCAGGGGGAGTGAAGGCAACTGACAGAAGTTTGGCAGATATCTCGGCTAAAATGGGTTGCTCCTAGTCCCGTTGAAGTCGAGATGATGGTTCTTGAGCGGAGCTGCTCGCTTCGAACTAGAGAGATAAAGCCTTCAGTCTGTCCGGATTCTCAGTTAAGAATGCAGGGACCAGGATGTCGGCGGCAAGGTCCGTGTTGCTCGCGATTGAAGCCAAGAAGGCTAGGACAGGAAGATCACGAGCGCTACGAATACCAAGACCGGCTCTGGCCACTGGTAAGGAAGCTTGTGCTAAAGAGGAGTCCTCTAGAGACTCGTTGGTAATTATCTGAAGGGCTGCACGCATAACTCCATCGAAGTCGGATAGATGGTGAGGCGACTTCCACGAGGGGGCACATCGAAGCATGTAGACCATTTTAAGAATTTAGAGGCAATTCTTCAGCAAAAACAGAGCTGCGTGTGGCTTGAGTGACGGAAGACGGTTCGCAAGAAACCGGATCTTCGGGATTTTCTTCTCCGTCAACCGCGGAAGTGCTTCGTCCTTGAGTGGCGCACCGAGCAACTACAGATGCTGAAGACACCTGGAAGTAGAATAGAGATGCTAGCCACGGATGCATCCTCTTGGTCACCCACATCATGGAGTTCGTACTTTTCGGGGTTCAGGTTCAGGCCCACGGCCGATAAAAACTTGATGACCTTCCGCAGGACGGCCACCGTCACCTCACCACGGTCCCCTAGAGTGACGTCATCCAGATAATTGGCGTTGAGGGCAGATTATAGGGCCAGTACCATGGGCTGGATTGACAAGCAGAATAATGCTGGGGCAAGTGGATCACCCTGTTGCAGGCCCACTTCAGAACTAATGACGAAGTCTCCGAACAAGAGGTGGGAAGGAGTCTAGTAGGCTTGCCGGATCATAGGGAAGAGGGCCGGGACATGCTGCTTAGCGGCTTCCAAAATCGTGCTCCTGCATACTGTGTTGAAAGCGTTTGCGTAGTCAAGCCCGAGTAATATGCCCGACTGTTCTGACTTCAGAAACACACGCGTGGCTCTGTGAATGGCTTCTGCGCTGTCTGGAGTCCCATATCCCATTTGATGAGGTTAAAGGTAAATGCCGAAAGAGGCAAGCACAGAACTGCAGGCCAATTTAGCGGCAACGCTACGAAGTGTACAACCGATGGCAATGGGTGGGATTCCGCGCACTTTTTGTTAAGCGCAATAAGGTTCTATCTATCTAATGTAATGTGATCTAATGTATCCATTTGATACATTCTGCATATCAAAGTTCAGCATCCTAGCCCAACTTTGAAATTCGACAGCATTCACATGTCGCCTTCGCTCGCGAATAAAATTTGATACATTGTCAATTAAAAATTTACCAAACTGTTGGAAAACTTGTTGTGTAAAGGCTTCGACTAGCCTTTTTGAGGTCGTGTAAGAATAATTTTGCGTCATAAGTCATAATATGTGGGAAGCTCTATTAACGCAATGTCTATGTATCAATTTAAGGCAGAATCAAAAAGCGGCTACTGGTAGTTTACATTCGACATATCGCAATATGACTAACCTAAAATGGCCAAAACCCAAATCTTGCGGAGTGGCTAGACACATCGCGATTTGTCGTTCTATGTATTAATTCATATCCAAAATCTCCAATCAACAAGAATTGTGTAGTCACTATTCTGCTTTTAGCTAGATTTTTGCTTATCTCATCCAATTTCTCTTACGAAGAAAGTTATATTTTGCTCCTTTAGAAACCAAAATAGAATATTGTATACCAGGTATGCATTTACCACGGTATCACGAAAATTCGCCACGGAAAATTCGCTCCCGGAAGATTCACCCCGGAAAATTCGCTCCCTTGAAAATTCGCTTCCATGAAAATTCGCTCCCGTGAAAATTCGCTCCCGGAAATTTCGCTCCCGGAAAACTCGCCCCCATAAAATACAAATATTTACAAAAACAGAACTGTGATATGCGAAGTAGCTGCGTTAAAGTCATGCAGCATGTATCGCTACTGATGTACTATTAATCTATGCAACCGCGACAAAAGTTTTATCCAAATTTAGAGCGTCAATGGTCTAATTTACTAAAACCCTGAAACATTTAACAAGACAACTAGCACAATATCCTCACTCTTAAATGAGTCAATAGAATTAAAATGAATAGAAGACTATTTTTATAAGAAGATTAAGTTATTGAATATTGTCGTGAGAAATTTTTTTTATACACATGGAAGTTTAGCCTGTACACATGGGAATTTATGTTGTGCGTATCTGTAACTGGTGGTTACATATTCAAAGTCCAAGCTCATGTACTATAGAAATACTGTAAATCTTCATCAATGCAAGCTTAACTGTTAATAGAACTGATTTCACGCAATTTGTATTTTATGGGGGCGAGTTTTCCGGGAGCGAATTTTCCAGGAGCGAATTTTTATGGGAGCGAATTTTCATGGGAGCGAATCTTCGAGGGAACGAATTTTCAAAGGAGCGAATCTTCAGGAGTCAATCTTCCGGAGCGAATTTTCCGGATCGAATTTTCGTGGAACCCCACTTCCCAATGCTCTGTCTTCCCAAGACTGTTAAAACTTCAAAATGAAGAAACTGTTTCGAAAAATTAAACATTTAAAACACAAAATCGGATACTATGCTAAACTTTTGTCACATCAGCTTCCATTCATGTAATCTTTCACACGCAGCTCCTTTTATTCAAAACATTAAAATCTTAAATAAAAACTAACGCTATTGCTTTACCCTGTGAAATGTGTGGATGCCTTGTTGTCTAAATTATGTGTGCTGCATAATAAAAGGACTTGTTGTTTGTAGAATTTAGTATTTGATATTAAATAGGTCTAGTAATATCCTAATAGTTTACAGAATGTGAGAGAGACCTAGTTTAGTTGTTGAGAGAATGGTTGTCTGTATTTGAGTGAGTGAAGAGAAACACACACAGGTAGAACAAGGACTTCTCCTGTGTTAGGAACTTACATTGCAGTGCATATGTACTACATAGTTGAAGGAGTGGAGTGCAGACAGTTGAACGTACAGGTACGAGAAACTCTGATACCTGATATATCTGCAGGTTTGTAATGCAGGCCTGAAAGATTCAGGCCGTAGCTTATTCTAATACAAATGCAGTGGTACGGAATCGTACACCCTGGGTATTTATTTCTACTACATGTTCACGCATAAAATAACATTTTAGCTCCAAGTGGGCAAAAGTAACTCCTTTTCATGTACCAATCCAAAAAGCCTTCCATGCCATACCAGCTAAACTAATAACAGCCAAAGCCAAAATAGCTAAACAAAAACAGCTACGACGTAATAACAGCTAAACCAATCATAGCTAAAATTTAAACAGCTACGGAGCAAAAGAAATACGCAATAACAACATCTAAAACTACTTGTTGTGTGTTGTTAACTACTTTTCATATACATACGAGTGTTGTTTGATAAGTTTTGACCCTGACTATGATGCACATGCCTTAGAGCTCCTATTTTTCCCCGTTGCAAATAGCAAGCCTAAGTACTCTGGGGTTGTACTATTTTCAACATCCAGTTGAAAGAAAAAATAATACAAAAAAACCGATACAAACATTGATTTTTTTTAAAATTTAGCATCTACTGGCTATGACATTTTTTACACTGGAATATAATGCAACGCAGGGAAACTTTCACAGGCTCGAAGTTTTCTACTATGAACATTGTCCTTCGTATCTATCCGTATACGGATTGAGTCGCATGTTGACACGAGACACAGGGTCCATTTTAGCAGAGGATCGGCCTGAAGCGTCAGTTAAGGTGAATTCTTAAGCCTTTGTGGCTGACATGGAAACGAATTACCAGGTAATGGAAAGTGTGCCCTAGAAGGCTACTGAGGCCACTTACGGCCGACAAAAACGCTGTTCGTGTGCACCATTTTCCAAATCTTCTGGGAATTCATGAAGCGCACCCTGAGAACTTCTACGCATATTTATTAATAGCATATGAAGCATGGATCATCACCATGGTTCCGAATCAAAATTGGAATCAAAATAGTGGTAATGTCGCGTGTTTTCAAAACAATTACAATATGAGTTTCCATCTGCAACTCAACGTGGATCTGAGCGTTTGTAAATTTGCCTTGTGGTACTACTATTGGAGCTGACTATTACTTTAAAATATTGGAACAATTGTTCTACACAAGCTGAAATGGGAGACTGAGAGCATCTAATATGGCGATTTTTTTCAACTCGTCAACTCATCATCCCAAACTTGTCATCTTTTGATTGATTGATTGATTGATTGATTGATTGTCCTTTATTTAAGTGTCGTTCATGAGTTACAGCAATTACAATTTAGAATAGACTAAATGATAAATCAGGATTGTCAAATGACAATTAGAGCTGGTTTCCGCTCATAGACACTATGATGGTTAATATACTCTTAATTGATATTTAAACCTAATGAAGTAATTAATTTAGAAGATCGAATTTTGTTAGTGTTTAATTTGTCTCAATCACAACACTCGGATCGAAACGAGGTACTCGAATACACGAACTTTGAAAGATTGGTCTGAAGAGCCACACTTAATTTCACATTCTTTAGGTAAGGCGTTCCATGTCAGCACAGTTCGGTATTGAAGGGATTTCTTGAAGGTTTCTGATGAGTGCCTTGGGACAAGGAGTAGCGGCATACATCTTGAGGTTCTCGTGTTGGTGGAAATAGTGAACATAGATTTGAGTTCAGGGATTTCAGAATTGATGAATAGATGGACATTTTTAAGCAGGGTCCATTCCATTCTTTCTTTGACGGTCCTTAAACTCAATGCAGCATTAGTAGGAGATGTCTTATGCTTCTTAAATAAGTTCGGATATACATAACAGAATAAAAATCGGTATATTCTAGACTGTAGTCGTTTGAGATCAAGCTCAGACTGGACACACCATACTTCTATACAGTAGTCGCATATTGGCAATACGTATGCATTAAACATGATTTTCATAACTGGTTCAGTAACATACCGTTTCACTGTCTGCAACTTCGCGATTGCTGAACTCATCCTCGCATCAACTGTTGAAAAGTGGGGTTTAAACGACAGCGTTGGGTCAATTTTAACACCAAGGTAATCGAATTGGAACACTCGATTGATTGGTTTGCCGTCGAGAAGTAGTGGAGGAACCAAACCGATTTTCGTATCATGACTTTTATGGAAAATAATGAATTCGGTCTTCATTTCGTTCAATGTCAATTTGTTATCTTAGAACTGCTGCCATGGATCGATCCTACCAGATTATGCTTCCCCACCTACTCCACAGTTAAGGCCTTGTACCAAGTCGCTTTTATCAGATTAAACATCTACTCTATATTTTGGAGTTTCCGTACGTCCGTCCGTCCGTCCGTCCGTCCGTCCGTGTGCTCGCGATTATCTCGACACTGGGAAGGGGTACAGAGGAGCTTGATAGCTTAAAATGTTCGCCTGAATTCAGGTGAACTAATGAAGTGTTGGTGACCCCGATCTGATGACCTCTTGACCCCTAAGTGACCCAAAGCCTCCAAAATGACCCCCTTTCACCAAAAACGTGTGATAGCTTAAAATGTTCGCC
>JAQFYU010003424.1:0-10054 GCA_034694905.1 Ceratophysella granulata | reverse complement strand
ATTATAACTCCATATCCCTTTGGAACGCCCTACCTGAAGATATAAAAAATTCATCATCTTTAAATGTATTTAAAATAGGGCTCAAAACATTTCTATTGGAAAAACAAAAACGTAGATTACGAATTGATTAATAATTGTACTCAGAAACAATTACCGTCTAATTTGTGGGTGTGGAATACTACAATCATTAGGAACAATTGGTACAATACGATGTAACTCCCATTATGGGGTTTCGATTGTGCGTCACTGTAAGAAATCAAAACTGTAAAATATTGCTTCTGGTTGAATAAATGAATAAAATAAATAATAAATAAGTATAATACAATGTGCTCCTCCCTATGTTATGAACGTGAGCTAGTTCTCTGCACCTTTAGAAATTACATAACATATAGAATAGCAACTTCAAATGAGAATTGTCCAATTACATATCAAAATTGGGCATATACTTTCAATTTCAGTGCTAGGTTTTAGACTACATAAATTACTTTGACAAATGAGTCAATTACGAACTTATTTCGCCACAGACGATTCAACCGTACAAACAAACAGACGCACACATCAATGGATATATACATTAGCGTCGGATATAGGGTCGGCTAACTTGACGTCGGGTAAAGCATCCGCCTTCTTGACGTCGGATGAAAGCTTCGGCTTACTTGACGTCGGAAGTCGGCGTACTTGACACGAGCGAGCGAGCGAGTCGGCGTACTTGATTCTACCCTTGGGTTTCCACATCGCGTCGCGATTCGCGATGCGTGATTATTTATTATTTAAACAGGCGTTTGTCGGTAACATACAACAAAACAAGTTTCTCCCAAAATCTAGTTAAGACTACGACCCCCGAACTGCCATTCGTATTTTCATAGTTATATTCATAGTTCGTCTAAAAAGCCTATAGGGTTTTAGAGTTATAGGGCTGCTGGCTGGAGTGAAGGGGGAAATATTTATGAGCAAGGCATATCTATGTATGTAAACC
Organism: Ceratophysella granulata; assembly: GCA_034694905.1. Classification (NCBI taxonomy): domain Eukaryota; kingdom Metazoa; phylum Arthropoda; class Collembola; order Poduromorpha; family Hypogastruridae; genus Ceratophysella; species Ceratophysella granulata. Next base: position 9,078 of record JAQFYU010003424.1, on the reverse strand, counting down.
TTTTGCATGTAAAGTAAACCATACGACGCACCACGCGCACGCACATACAAAAAAATACAACATCCACAATGCAATCAATCCACAATCCAAATCCATAACCAAATACATCAGCTGGTATGGCACTGCACTACTGGCACATGCACATGCGAAGTTTCTTTGTTTCCCATGCAATACAATGTGTTTTTCCTCCTGGCTGGCCTGGTATGGTGTTGCTTCGCTTCTGGAAATAAAGTCAAACGGAAAAAGAAGAATCCAAGAATACAGAATAATACATAGGAATAAGTACATTCAATCAACAACAACAGTCAACAGTTCACCGTTTCATGCATATACATATGTACAAACAAGTCACAGGCAGGTGTGCCACATTTGGCGTAGCAGCCATAATCGATAGAAAGAATTAAAATCAACCTCATTTTTGATTGTGTAGTTTTAGTATTATGTAATAGTTTAGTAGACGTGCGTGGGAGAAGTGTCCAGCTTGTCCAGCTAAGCTACATTTTAGTAGTTGACAGTACAGTTAAAGGTAAATATTCCTAGAAATACTGAATACGTAACATCAATCAATTGGAATTTGGAATTGGAATGCATGTAGATGTACATATGTAGAATAATATAATTCATAATACATAATAAGATTATTTATTCATATTTCGATTTGCGCACCGTAGCAGTTATTGATTATTGGTTATCAGTTATGTAGACAACTTTTCTGCACAGTGATTGGTTCAAGTCATAATAGGTCATATCATAGATCGGGGCCGGGTCGAATCATCGAATGTGGCCAACTTTAACATGACAGATGACCTATGACCTGAACCTGAACTGTATAGACAATAGAACCCTTGGGTTATTTAAACAAAAATTGCTAATCTCGATGAGTATAACTTTTGTTGTTTGTTTGTTTGTTGTTAAGTGTTAGTAAAAGTCAAGGGTCACAGTCACAAAGCTCTCTATCAATCAGGCTTAATAAGGCAACAAGCGCTTGACAATTGCGTTGAGAATGAGATATTTCTTGGTTAGCCGATTCTCCAGGTTCAGGAAACACGTTTCTTTGTCGTTATATTACTGTATTCTGTGTTCTGTGTTCTGGCATCTGTTGTTGGCTGTGTACAGTTGACAGTAAGTAAATACTATTTTTTGTTTTGTGTTAGCTACATACATAGATTATTCCGGATTCTTCAAAAATACAACTGCGTACAACGTAATAGCGACTAGCCGTCGGTTGTCTTGAATACTTACATAAGTAAGTGGATTGTCTCTTACAAATATACAAAGCGTTAAGCTGTCAAAATGTGGAGCTTCTTCACTGAGCATCTGAAGAAGAGGGTATGCAAGTATCTTATACAGCGCTACCTAGGACAATATCTACAAGAGAAGCTGACCTTGGATCAACTGACAGTGGACTTATTCAATGGAACTGGAACGATCACGGACATTTCCTTGGATTGTCATGTGAGTAATTAAAATATTTCAGTGGAAATGTTGAACGTGAGGCATAGTGCATAGTCTATAAGGTCTCAGAGTCAAATTGTGTGTCAAATTATCATGGGTAAGATAATGGGGGTTCACTGTTACTTAAGTGAAGTTGTAAATGTGAAACTTCGTGGTATGTTTGTTGTTAGAGGTTATAAGTTATAACCAATTAGTAGGGAATGTATCTGGACGACGTTGATACGCACTGGACTATACATAAAAATATCAAACCTGTTCGTAAATACAATGCAATGCAATGTCATGTGAGATAATAAAAGTAATTGCTAGGAGATTCGGTTCGAGCAGCTTTCGAACCTTCAAGTGTTGCCAACTAGAATTTTTTAAATGTTTTCCTGTAAACAAATTATACTGTAGGTGCTGCACTTCCCCTCATAGCTTTCCTAAACCTACGCACATTTCAGATTCCGAAAAAATACCGACTGACGACTAACATTTCAAATTATTTCCCTCACTCATGACAAATTCTTTTGTAATGTGAGCACAACAATACAGTCGAGCGGGTTTTGTTGCATGGCACGCTGCCTAAATTATGCTTTCATGTTTCTATTTTTACTCATCACTCACACTTACGTGGCGTTGACCTTTACCTACCTCACTGATACTGATATTATATATTATATGTTTGTAGGCATTAAATACATTAGCTGAGCAGCAGGCAATCCCCATTGAGTTCATGGATGGCCACTTGGAAAGAATTACGTTATCGATACCATGGTCAACGTTACTGCAGGATAGCTGCGAAATAGAGATCTCTGGCATGCAGCTAACCATTCAACCGAAGAAGCGTGTAAAAAGCGGATCATCTATGATTGAGTCAATGTGGACAAGTATGGCATCAAGTATGCAATTGGCTGAAGAATGCCTTAAAACGGCAGACTTTGAGGAAGAGAAGGAACCTCATACTGACGAAAGCTCCATGACCGGCTTAGAGCATTGTGCGCAAACGATTGATGCGGGTATGTTTAAATTGATTGATTTTCAAAAACAGGCTCGCTGATCTGTTTTGTGTGATGGATATGATTGTTTTTTTTAAATTGAAAAGTATTTGCTCGGTGTAAAATATGCTTCCTGGATACTGTTGTTCGAATCGAGAAAGTCCAGAGAGATTGTAAGGGTGAAGCTGGAAATGGCGTAGGAGTTGCCTTCGAGTTTCACATTGACATGTAAGATTATAAATATAAATCAGTAACATCTACTCGGTTTCTTTCTGTAAATGCTTCTCCTCTCGGTAACAATACAATTTGGGCCTTCATCTCATCATCTGCAGGTGGAAATATTCTGATGAAGTTTCAAATGAGCAGAGCAACGAGTCGAGAAATTCCGAAGCAGCTTTCTCGGAAAAAATGATTGAGTTAAAAGGTGTTTCATGCTTCACGGATATCTACCAGGACAACACTCCACCCTACTTTGATAAAAGCTGTGATGCTGCAACCTCAAGCTACAATTCTAAGGTGAGTATACTGCAAATGCAGATGAGATTTGTCTAACGTTCACTTGTTACCCTCTCTGTGTCACTGATACTAAGTGTTTGTACTTTCCTAGAACTATGAAGAGGATCAACGTTCGCACGAGAATGATGATGACAACAAAATACTCTTTGCAAAGTTTGCTGGTAACCACTTAATCAAGCTCCGAATAAAAGAGGATGAGTCAATTAAAGGACCCCAGGTACATCCTCATTTCTAGAAAGAGTCACTTTTCAATATGTGTCTACATTGAATGCTAAATATTTCAAGATCTAATCAGCATGTTTCATGATGAGTAGATTTCCGTGGAGTCTAGCTTCGGATCTCTGGTAGCGTTTATGTCGCCCATCCAAGCTCATATACTACTCATGTTGATTGATGGACTTTTGCATCCCGAAAACACGCCCTCCATGTTGGTGTTTCCTGAAATTGAAATAGATTGAAATTTGCGTAAAACGATAAAAATTCACTGCTGATTTTAATTCACTAGGGAAGATCTTTCTATGAAGATATTGAAAGAGAAGCCAATGGACAACTTTGACTTCAAACGTGTTGAAGAAGAGCTTCAAGAACATATTAAGCCTAGTGGGATTGGCTTGCTTGGTTTGCAACGTCAGCAAGGATGGTCTTCACCCTGTATGGGTATGTAGCGTTAAGCGTTACGTTTGCGTGCATTGACTAACGTGGACCGTTGACTATACAACAATATACTCTGAAACACTACAACAGTATACTGATTTAATTCTTGCATATACATATAGACGAAAGCGACGAAGAATTCCTTCCGTTGAGAACAAAGTCTGCACTCTTCAGCAGCGTCCATTCAACGCTTATGAATCCATCCATGATGACATCTACTGTTTCATCTGTCAACCAAGGCTTGGAGGAAAGCAGCTACTCAGCCAGTAACTACTCTTCCAATAGCGCATTCTATCCATCTAATTCTCCGCAAAAGTCTAAAGGTAATTAGAATATTAATCTTCATCATATGCCTGCAATATTGAAAGAGCTTATTACTCAACGGATGAGTTTGACTACGATTTCTAAGTTTAATTAACAAAATTATTTGAACACATTGTATTTTTTAGGTGTCTCAAATGGTTATCATAATTGTACGGAAAAAACTGAACTGGAAATCTCATTGGGGTTTACGAGTGTTGTGATAGTTCTTCTTCATGAAGATCTGCTCATACTCTCTGCGTCCAATGTTGTCGATCCCTCAACGGTAAAAAGGATGAGAAGTCTTTCAACTGAGTTCTTCAACACAGTGGGTACGTTTAGTGCGGCTTCTGGAAAGAAACATTTGGATTCGATGCGTGGGAACTTGAAAGGAGCATGTTCTTTGAACCACATACGGTAAATTTTCAGACTTTCTGGTTGAATAAAGGCAAGGAAGTACTTCTTAAATGTGTAAAACTGTATACGTAATCAAGTATTGTTTCTACAACGCTATGAAGGTTCATGGGAGCACCTGTTGGACTGAAGGCGGTTATAAAAACCGATGATTCTGTTTCTGTTACAATTGGTCATATTTGTGCTGGATTCGCCGAGGTCAATGAATGCCTTAAGGAGAGTCTCCGTGAAGCTGATGATACGGCTGCGTCCGTCGAGGTAATTTAATACTGTTGGGCAGGGTCAATTGAGCGCCTTCCTACTATAAATTATTAGATGGTGTTGTTATATCGAAAATATTAGATTCGGTTGGGTTAGCGCTGCTTAATATTATATCGGTGGTCGGGGTTGATTGAAGTTATCCAGAGCCGGCGGCCTGTAACGTCCTACATAGCAGAGAAACAAGCACGCGTTTCGAAAAACTTTACTAACTTATGGAAAAAGGTATCTCACAGTACTTAGACTCTCTTAGTTGGCCGGCTCTCCCTTACCGTAACCGGCGATCGGTATGTGAGATGTGCTATAATATGTAATGTAAAATAAGTTAGCTATATGCTACGGTTTACGGTTAGTTAATTTAGTTCAAAATCTAACTAGTACACGTTTAGCGTGCGATCCGGGCGGATCGCACAACGCTAAACTGCCATTTTGTATTCTGCTTTTTGTCTCTTCATGACATGACATGAGACTTAGGTAGTGATTGCATATGCGCCCTACCAAAAACGCAGGTAGGGCGCATATGCAATCACTCTCGAGACCTATATTTATGGAACCAAGTAACCACTTGAAGCAGAAATAGTACCAGGTCGTTCACATAGCATAGGACCGTACATATATTTAGATGTGCAGAAGTTAGCTTGTGTTGTGTGCTTGTAGAATCTTGATACTCAATACTACTGGCGTAAAATTTGTTCTGAATTAGTTTACTACTATTGAGTGTATATAATTCTTGTCTAATGGCACATTTAATTTGCACCCCATTTTACATGCTCTTTACTGGTTCCATTAAGTGTCTAGACTAACAACACACAAAAAACAGAAATAAAAAGGTAGCTGTGCCTGTGGGATTCAAACGGATTGCTCACTAAATCAAAAAAAAAATGATTTAGTGTGCGATTCGGCCGTGTCGCACTGTAAACATATACCACCTAATCCGCTATTCCAACGGTATGCATAGTACACACTATTATAACAGTGTCTCTTATGTCGGTCTAAATTCATCACTGATAGCATGGCATAATATTGTAGATGACAAGCTATTTTCTAGCTCTTCTTCGTCGATTGACACTTGAAGTAATGACCAAGGAGCCTCAGATAGCCTAACAAGAAAGCACAACATGACATTGTCGTGTTTAATTAATATTTAACAAAACTGACCAATTAATTCACTCGCCCACGTATCCATCGAATTTCCCCTTGTCTTCGACATGGTGTCGTCTTACGATTTCTAGTTTCGCCTTACCGGGCACACAATGACAAAGAAAGTCCATTCTATGTTCTAATCTAATAAGCTCAACGTCTTTTTGGACCCAGGAGTAGGTATTGGGGTTACTATTATTTGGCCATTTGAAAGTGAGTAGTAAATTCAATTCAACCTATGCTACCAGTTGCATACCAGTTACGGGTTTAACCTTAGTCTGTTTATACCTTCACTTCAACTAATATAGGCAACTAGTCTTATGCTACTGACAAGGTAATAATACCTGTGCAGTTGGTACACATCAAACAATGCAGAAAAACTAGAACCATCTTTTCCAATTGATATTATATTTCGTGTGCGCTACTTAAAATTATTTGATTTTCCAATTTCAGCTATTGAGCTTTTGTGATGCCGTGGACCAGTCGGAATCCATTCGAATCGACTTCAAGCACAAAGTCCTCAAGCCTGGATCAACTGCAACTAAAACTGCAATAACGTACGACACGGCCGCCACGGCCACGACCACGGTTCATATTGTTGTGCTATCTCTTTTCAGCCACAAAACCCCCATATGAATTGGTCATGCTTTTAAACTTCTATAATTATAATTCCAGAGTACGATTGGAGAAGTGTATTTCCGAACTGGATATATCCATTGTTGATCGACTAAACTCTCTGCTTCATTCGTCCATATACTACTTCACGACCAATGACTTGACTGGTTTTAAATTCGAGGTATGTGGCCAACGATTAAAAAAGTGCTTCGTCGTTTATTGAGTACATCATGTTTATAGTATACTATGAAGTACGTTGACTGTGTTTCGTGGAATTACAATTCTCTCCTTACTTTATCTTCCACATAGTCGGATCTAAGACGCAAACCGCAGAGTATTGTCTTGATAAAAGTGATTTCTACGCAACTATCGGTAAACGTCAGGTGCGTTGATCGTAACACTGAAGCGAATGTTTACTTGATTGTGGCAACTCAATCACAATGCTCATGTTGCCAATTCACTTCATTCAGGTTTCCTATACCCGATTTAAGGGCGGACGGTGATATGGAAAAGATTCCATATTGGATTCGGAATCTCAGGAAAGATTCCATTATACTCCAAATGAAACAATTCCAATTCTCTACAACACTAAATTCTTGCGTCGATGTGTTGGAGCTGGATACGAAATGTAAAGAACTGCAGCTTCTATACAAGGTAGTAGAATAACGCCTGACTATTTTCCCATTACGTGTACTTCTACATTCTGATTCTGTGAGCTGAATACAATATCGATTTGATACTGAAAATATTCTTCCAGTAATCGTGAAGGATTCGATCGAGGGATCGAGCTAAAACTAGCGCTTGCAACTTATGACCTAGTTATGAATACATGATAAATATCTGTGGCTGTTTCATTACAGGAAAACCAAACTGACATTCCCATCATATTTGCGGAGGCCACATCCTACGACGAGGACTTAGAAAAAGATTCAATGCGATCTCAAGGGTTTGATTGGCCGAGGTAGGTGACACAATAAGACAGCGTACGGTCAGGTTGAGTTGTACCACTAATATGTGCCAAGAGTTTTTCCTGAAATAGAAGTTAACGTACAATTGAATAATGATGCATGATAGTTGATATGAAATCGAATGGATATTCATCTGTTTACTTTAAAATATGCTCCATTCCAAAGTTCTTAACACCTTCGGGCTCATTAGAAACTCTAATCTGAATGAATTTACATCGGCGTACAAGTGTGGAAATTAGTGTCGTTCCGATGCATCGGCGGCGATAAATCATTTTAAGTTAAATCACAATTAAATTAACACATGCACTCAATACATACTAAGCTCCGCAGACCTTTAACGCCAGCTTAAAATATTTAGTATTAAGTAACTTAATTCTTCAGGCTCACATCTATCTCTCTAAATGCCTGTAACTCATAAAAAATTATATCTATCAGATACTTCAAGAAAAATATAGGTGACTTGAAGCCAGTTATCGTCCAGCTTCCAGTCTCAAACAGTGATTAATAAATCTCATGATTAACATAACAATATGCAAAAAGTAGAAGATGAAAAGATGTTCTGTATGCGATCCGACCGGATGCAAAAATAGAATGCAAAATGCTCAAAAATCAAAACCTAAAGTACTTGTGTACCACCACCGTATTAAAAGTTAAACTTAAAAACTACGTAAAATAAATACTAAAGTTACAGTTCTTCAACAATCTGATTTTACTTTAAATCATCGAGGGTTTCGCTTAACGAGGAAGGAAAGATATACCTGTATATTTTGAGGAGCAATACTACTACTATTAGTTAGCAGAACGCTCGATGAGGCCACCAATGTGCCCATCGCTAACCTTTAGCGAGGAAGATAAGATAATAGGGAATAGTTTAAGAAATTAAACGCTCGTGCATGCAGTTCATTTTGAAATTGAAAATTACACTTAATAGGGCACTACATAAAACCCGTAATGATCAAATGTTGTGCCGAAAATATGAATTTTACGTTTGTATTGCTAATGGGTAAAGTACATCCTTTTCCTCTTCCAGAGTTGTGGCGTGTATTTACCCCAAAAAAGCGGATGTGAAACTCCAAACCCAGAGTACTGCCGATGAAGAAATTCCTTCAATGTCATTCGAAGCTTTTGTTCCACCCGTGCCAAAGGGTCCGTCGCCATTTAGCTCCAGAAGAGTTATGCACGAATGTTTCAGTTCTCAGGATGATAATGAAGATAGTAAGTCTCTGCCATTACTATCACTTATCCTGAGACATTTTGTTTTAAGATGCATAATGTTCACTACAGATGAAAGCGTTATTCCCGGAGATCGGACAGAAATGACAAATTTTGAGGAGTCTACATCCAAAGATGTGATTTACAAGGTGGAGTTGAACTTGCGTTCGGTCAACATTTCCCTTCCGTCTAAGCATTTCTTTGAGGAATTGTACAATCGGTATTAAATAATCTCAACCCTAAAGGTCACATCCAATCAGAAGATGAGAGTGTATCAATTTGAACTCTAATTCTATAATTTAGATTCAGTACAGATCTTCTACTCTGGACTCCTGGTGCACCTGGAAAATTTTCAAAATTGAATACCTCGAAAATATTCCACGACTTTAAATCGGCTCACACACCTCTATCAGGTGGGTCTCATAATGTATTTTGTTGATTCTCTGTATATATCTCTGTTAGAGCCAGTTTAGACATCAGGACGGTGTTGATACTTATAGACTAGACAGTATCAACACTGTTCTCGAGATCTTTGTAGGTCGTTGATAATATCTAGATAGTATCCGATA
>JAQFYU010003423.1:0-10055 GCA_034694905.1 Ceratophysella granulata | reverse complement strand
TTTGACCCATGCCGTTTGGGACTGGGTAAAGCGCGTCTTCAAACTGCGACGCATTCAAGGAATTTTGTGAACAAAGAAAATACGAATATGAAGGTCATACTGCTTAGAATAAGCACCTTTTCAACCAGTTATAAAAGATGACTCAAGGTCAAGTGGTTAAGGCATGCACACAGTTCAAACAACTAGCATTACCTAATATTCAAATAGAACTTCAAAACTTTTCAAAATTTTTTGTATTACCAAATTGCAGAAGACGGACCACCTGGTGCATTTCTTAGGGGAAAACAGATTCCGATAATAGAAGGTTACACACTCGTTGACTACTTCAATGAAGGCGTTCTAACAAAACGTCTTAACCCAAATACCATAGCTCTGATTTGCAATGGAAACACACCCATCACGTACACCTACGCCCAATTTCAAGACGGCAGTATTCGGCTGGCTAAATCCATTATTGCGGCTCTCTCAGAATTTCGATGGGCTAATTTGAACGAAGACGGAGACATTGTGATTGCTTTCTGCTTGGGAAACACGGATAAACTCGTTATGACCATATTTGCCATTCTCTACTTGCGAGCTGCCTATTTACCAATTGACATCATGACACCCGATGAAGAAATTGTGAATATTTACAAGGGAACCAAGCCTATTATGATGATTATCGAGTCACATCCACCAGTTCAAACCCGGTTCCTATGTGTGGCCCGAGTGGTTCATGTTGTGACGATTGATGAGCTGCTCGAATGTGCTGAATTAATTCAACCCAGCATTGTAATTAACCCATTGACTAATCGAAGTCGAGGACAACCATGTTGTGAAACGGCAGCCATTTTCTATACAGCAGGAACTACAAACGGTGTTCGGAAGGGTGTCAGGATTAGGCACAGGTAAGATTCACAAAATCCAAGGACTTCTATTGACCATGAACATTTAAAATGCGGTGCCTAAAAGCGCGATGATTCAAAAATTCGTTAACTTTCTGCAAGTGGGAATTGACCCAAGAAATTTTACGGTTAATTTTACAAAAAGCAACCATAATTCTTTCGATTTCACAGAGAAGTGTTCAATCGAATTAACTGGCAGTATGAGGAATTTCCATATGACCCCGAAGACATCGCTTCCCTTACAGCCCAAGGCGTGATTCACACGTCAATGGCGGACATCTTTGCTCCACTTCTTCACGGAACACCACTCGTCATTTTAAACCGCGCCACCTGTCCGAAAGCTCCATTTCTAGTCGAAGCCGTTAGAACCTGGGGCATTACTCGTATCACTGTATCTTCCATGGTTCTCACAAGCGTTATTGAAGCCATTGAAAAAGCTGGAGATCCATTCAAAATTCGTCAGGATCTTTCTTCAGTCCGACAGTGGTTCTGTGTTGGGGACATGCTAACCTTTGAATTAGCCGAGCGATTCTTCGCCGCACTGGGTGATCGACTGGCAAAACGACATTTGAAGAAATTGGAACCGGTAAAACCAATTTTGCACGATGGCGTTGCCTCATCAGGAGGTGACGACGGGTCCAATATGGCACTCAAAGATTTCATTAAAGCGGAAGCTAGTAAGCCAAAACCGGAACAAGCGCATTTAATTCATTTGTACGGTACAACGGAGACCACCGCGGATGCAACTTTTGAAGTCTTTGAAGACCTTGGTGACCTTCTAGGGAAATCGAATCGGTATAAAATTCCATTTGGGCGGCCGATTGCCAATACCACCATCTACATCGTTGATGATCATACAGTGCTTCCGATGGACAAGATTGGTAATGTTCGGGTTTATGGATTTCAAGGTCATATTATTCAAACTTAATTCGGACTTTATTACAGGAGAGATCTGTGTTTCTGGATCATGCCTTGGTCGGGGTTATACACTTCGTAAAGGAGATGAGGAAGACCGTGATTTTGTGTTGACACATCACAAATCAAAGGCTTATGGCAAGCAACTATTCAAACTGAGTTTGAAATTCAAAATTTCGAAATTTAACCATCTTTGATCGTTTTTGGATACAGGTTTTCATAAGGCAGTGCTTACCGGTGATTTGGGCCGAATCAGTGAAGGGAACGACGGTGTGCTTCGGTTGTACACTGAAGGTCGATCTGGTTCAATTGCAAAGGTCATGGGTCATTCCATTGACGTTGCTGAAGTTGCGAAAGCTATTCGAAGCACGGGCTACGTTGAAGACGTGGAATGTGTCATGTATAATGCTCATCAGGAAGGCCAGGTAATTTTATAATTAATTTCGAATAAAATTGACAAGATAGTTTTCTAAAAGTTGGAAACTTTTTCAGGTTATGGTAGCTGCTTCAGTTCTTCGTCCTGACGCTGGAATATTGGATATTTTATCCGAGATACGGACCAAGATTCCTAACGGAGCCTTGCCCGAAATATTTCCGATGTCACAGATACCGATGCATCCGGATGGCAGATTGGATCGTCGAATGATTCTGGAAACATATCGACGGAACTTGAACATGTGTAAGCAGGATTATGCTCGTGTAACCTTGGCAACGGTTCACAAAACTGAGCGCTGAAATCCAGTTCTAAGTTTGGTCATTTTAATGGTCCAAGATCTCGTAAAGTTGGGTGTCGAAATTTTGACATTTAATTTAAATTAAATTGTATAACATTCTAAATTCTGCCCAATGTCTCCAAATCATGTCACACTGCAAGCCATTTCCCAACGAACCTATTCCCATGGTAAATTCAGAGCATTTTTGTTAAACGAAAAGTTCAAGCATTTAATTTAAATGTAATTTACAGGTCGCAGCAAAGATTGGAACAGCCTGGGCTTACCAACCAATAAAATGGATGCAGCTCGAACCTTGTGTGAAGCTGTGGCTCATAGGTGACATGGTTATAAATGTAAAATATTTAATTCAAGGCGAAAATGTCAACAACAAAAGGGCTTCATTACATCAATACATATGGATGATTACGATTCTAGCATCGGAATCTCGATAAGACACGTCATCGAGCACTTCCGAGATAGCTACTGGGAACTTGGTGGAACGTCCAACAATGCAGTCATTGCTGTTTGTAGGGTCAAGGCTCGGGATTACTACTTAAGTAAGCTTATACATTGTAGTAATTTTACAATTTTATCACAACCCAATTCATGTTTTGAGCGATTTTTCACAGCTCTGGACGACTTTATCGCCGCCAAATCACTGGAAGGTATCATGGAAAAAATGCTGGAATCTTCTATGAAGCCAAGAACTGATTTTGTGAAACCCATGTGCATATTGGCAAAAAATAAATTCATTGTTTCGAATTTGATGGAGAAACACAGAGCGGATGTCGTGAGGTAAGAATACATAGAATTGGACTTCATGAAACAAATTACTTTGTGTTAATATAATATCAAACTTTTTTACAGAATCATTTCACAAAGTTATCCCGAGAAAAATGAATTGGCACTTTGTACACATGCCGAGCAGAGTCACTTTCAACTGTTCATTGTCGAAATTTTCCAGGCTTTGCTCAAGCTTAATTTGTCGTAAGTTTAAAATAATTAGATTGGTGACGGAATGTTGTTTAATTTTTCAATTCTCAAGTTTTCTTGCAGTTTGGTGGCCGTTTCACGAAGAACTGGAGAAGTTGTTGCAGTTATAATGAACGTGGACTCTCATACGAAACTCAAATTGAAAAGAACACCCAAATCTGTGCAATACATGATTGAGCTATTCAATTTCATTGAAGTTACTTCTCGGTAAGCTACACCAAAACGTTTAAAACGTACATTTTATAGTTTAAATCGAAATTGGGTGAAAATGTTTTGTTTTTGTGGGGAAATTAAATATAAATCCAATTTTAAATTAGGCAGAAAATGAGATTTGCCAGTCGGTCCAAAATTATTGAGCCATTTTGTATGGCAACCAGTTCGTCATGTAAACCGAGTGACAATGTGCTCCTGTTCCAGCTTCTGCTCAAAACGACGATTGACAAAGCTAAAGTTCAGTCATACACTGACCTCTTCTTCATCAGCAGCCTTCCGCTTGCTCGGGTAAGAAGTCATTTCAAACTGCAATTTAAACTTTGTATCAAACTATAATTTTAAACAGATTTGATCTCATTGTTCCGTTTCTGTAGCATTTATGTCGACTTGGCTACAAATACTACGTATTGACAGAGTACCAGGTGAACCTCTTCACAGCTGCAGACAAAACCCGCCCGTTTCGGAATACTGGAAATTATCATAAAATTTATTGTTTTTCCAAAAATCTGCTACTTTAAAATTTTGAGTTCTTGTTCCTTTCTTCAACGCTTGTGCATTTAAACAGAGATCAAAACAAAATTAAGGTTTAATTAAAGAAAAATAAAATCAAATTAGTTGAATTTCAATTGCAGGAGCATATTGAACCTATAAATTCATTCATTGCAGTGTGTTTCGATAAAAAATAACCGTAAAATGCAATATGTACACCATACACCCTTAATTAGGCTCATAATGTTTACTCTAACGGAACGTACCACGGATGGGATACATGATAGGGTGAGAAAAAGCTGAATCAGTAAGACTAGATTGAGAATTGAAATAATTATGCCAGGGTACAGGTGAACAAATTACTGTACAGAGTGCAATACATGAGACAAAAGAGTTCGGAGTTCATAGAGAATGCCAATAATGTCTGCAAACGGAATACGGAATTCACATGCCAAAGCGATTCCATATTTTTGCCAATTTCTGAGTTGAATTGAAACCCAAGCCAAACCAAAGCCAAGGAACGTCCCCAGCCCAGAACCATTTAAATACAGGTTCGACTCAGGTAAATTCAAGTCCTCAATGGAATGGAGTCGAAGAACTCAGAAGTACCTCCTGCAGATCTTTCGTATAGATACTTTTTTGGCGTAAATTATTATCTGGGCCGTGGAGCTCAATTACTGTAGGTTGGTCGGATATCGTAATGGAGTGGATAGTGTACTACATATACTTCGACTCTTAGGTTTTATCAAAATTAAGATGTTAGATTCTAAGATGGATTGAAGTGCTGAAAATTGAAACGAACGTTCACGTGCCAATAATTCTTTTTTGGTTAGAAAAATGTATCTACGATGAATTTAAAAGTAAGAAAATATTTTAAGCACTGCGAGGGCTGTTTGATAAGTAGTGTTCATTTTATTACAATAAAATTAAATTTAAAAGTTAGATCTGAAGTTGTGTCTGCTCACTGACGTGGAAACTCGTACTTCACCGTATGACCTTTTCTTATACTGAACTAACTGATTCTGTAAATTCTGAATGGTTTCAGACCTAAACCCTGATATCGAAGTTTAGGCAAGATTGTAAATATTTTCAGAATGTTAAATGGCTTATAAAGTTATAACGTAAGACCTGAATTTTAGGCTCTAACAAGGTCGCATTTATCAAGCCGTAGGCCATTGTATGACCTAAAACAACTGAGGATAATTTTAGACATCGGAAGGTCATATTTAGACGTTCGGCAGTTATCTGTGACCTGTGACCAGTTAAAAAAATTGTCACATGTGGTTTATGCATTGTTTGTTACCAAATTAAAGCTATACATGTTTACAATACATCTTGTTGGGGTTATGACCTAAATCTTACCAACGGCGAATTTAGGACCTAAAAGGTCAGGCATCGGGCATTTCTCTATGTAACAAGTTTGAGAAAGCAAAAAAAAAATGAGCTGAAGTCCAATTACATGTAAAAGGTCACATATATTAGTTACAACACACCTTTGACTGAGCCAGGTGCCAGGTTTATACTTAATTCAAATACTTTATGACCTAAATCGATTAAAAGATCGTTTTAATACTAGAAAGCTCATTACTCATTACACAATGTCACAGGCTAAATCGTACATCAGTTCGTCGACACTATTTAAAATTACAAAATTAAACCCAAGCATAAAATAGCTAAAGTAAGATCGCTTCGCTTTAACCATCACAATCAAGTGACGAGGACGAACAGGTGTGTGTGCAACGGCTAAATTCGCTATAGTCAAGGCATTCAGCTAAATAAACCGAATAAACCGATAATGCTCCTAAAACCTGAAGCCTAAGAGCCTACCCTTGACAATATCTAATGTTTGTTTGGATGTTGGATTTGATTGTTGGGACTCACACAGAATAATTGTCTATCGTAGAATAAGGAGTAAGTTAGACTGACCGGCCTAATGTTCCAACATTTTACAAACAGACGCAGCTGAAGGCTGCTGTCCCAACTCGGAGTGAGCAACCCAAAACCCAATATAAAAAAAGTGCAATTAACACGACAAACTACAACTTACATGGGAGAAAACTTGTTTGAACCCCATTTGAAGTCTTTGAATCTTTGAGTCTTGGGTTCAAAACGGGTTTTTGAACACCGTCATTTTTTATAGCAATTCTTCTAGTTCATCTCTAGTCTGAACTGAAGACGTGGCAGAAGAAAGAAGCAGAAGATCATTGTGATGTTCAGCGGAGGCCAGGCCAGGTCAACGACAAGGCCAGCCCATACAAGGCCAAAAGACCGCATCCAACGTCAACATCAGCGTCAAGCATCTACATATTGTCCCAAGTGAAAATATTTGCAGAATTTTATGATTTGTCAAAAAATGGGATAATATTTGTACCTGTGTGTTTGTGTACTGAACTGAACCCTCCCAACTTTCTCTTTTAATAACAAGATTTGATCTTCCAAAAATGTTTGGTGTGAAATCAGAGCAGAGAAGCCCAAAAGTTGGTCAAACTCAAAAAAACTTGTTTTCTGTTCCGCTCATGAGTTTCGACCGGAAGGAACTGTGAACCTCGTACATTCAACATTTACTAATTATACCAGAAGTTAAGAAGAAACTCGACTCAAAAGCTTCGTATAGTAATTTTATGTGGATTGTAAAAATGTTGAAACTCATTTACGTGCATGGTAGTTCACGACCTTCGATTCTTAATAGTCTTGCTACAGGATATACACATATTTTGACCCGGGCTCGGTCCACTCGACCCACCCTACCTGTCTTTCAGAAAAGTAACCTTGTGACCTCACCGAGTGTGGAACCGAGTACGGGCTTGAATGCTCTACAGAGTGAACCTTTTGTTTTTAACTATGGAGTCGCTATTAGTAAAAACAATATGGAACCGAGAAGAGAGATTTGGCCAAAGGTCCCACTTCCGGAAATTGCGAGGGAAGCGGAAATCTGGCTTGGACCGCAGAATTTTTCAGCTAAATCTAGTTTAACTCATAATTTTGGAACTTTCAGTGATATTATTACACTTTTTGGATTCAAGATGGCACATGTGGATCATCCCTTACAATATTTGACCAAGTGAGTGTGATTTTTTTTGATATACTAGAAAAATTGGATTTGTGATGTGACCATATTTTTGAAACAATAGGACTTGGTCCCTAAATCTACATTGTTGTTCAGGGTCTAAATTCTGACGGTTTAAAAATTAAATTTTTATTTATTTGCTTTACTGTACCTGAATTTTCAAATTACAACAAATTAATTTAAAGTTATGTTGTTGTTTTTATGACAAAATTAAAATTTATAAAAAATTGTGCTCTGAAATGAACATACGACTATGTGATTTGCACGTCGAGCATAAGACAATTTAACTATGTAGCTGAAATGGTCCTGGTTTCACAGGTCTCTATTGTGCTATATATTTTGGCACGATGGTCATGCATACGTCAGGTCACTTTACGAAGTAAACAAATCATTTACATTCAACGTTGAATAAAAATGCAAAGTAAGCTTTTAATTGACTGGTATCAAAATTTCGAGTTCAATTCGGGTAAACTAATAATTTTCATTTTAAAAAAATGTTTTAGTATATTGGAAGCGGAGTACAGCGCCAAACCAGAAGCGGGTGGTGATAATCCATATACATTATGGAGAGCGATGATGGTGCTACTTGGGACGGACATGTTTGGTTATACGAAGGAAATGAAGGAAGCACCCGAAGAAGTTCGAAAGGCAACGTTGGATCGGTATGTTGTCAAATTATGTTTAAACTTGATTCTAACCAGAAACACTCGGTAAAGTGATTTTGCTTTTCGATTCAACGACAACTCGAAAATATAGATTTTGTTAGATAGTACATAGATTCAGCAAAATTTAGCTACTTGGGTGCTAATTTGTGGTTTAGATTTAGTAAACCCTGATTCTATTGTTTGTTTTTTTATTTCAGTCACAACCGAATGTCCAAAATCGTAGAAATTACGTATATTACTCAACAAATTCATAAAAGAATCCTGGACATTCAAGAGAATCAGCATCCAGCCTCAACCCTTTCAAAGACGGAATATAAGAAATGGATTGAAGACATGCACAAGGCGAATAAGGCTGCAACGCTCATTGGAGACTTACTATGGACACAGAAATGTGTGCATATGGCTGCATTGAATTGTCAACCGGTCACTGGGCTCATTTGCGGATTTCTTATTGACTACTGTGAGAGTGAATTCATTTTCGGTGTCAATTCCGTCCGACCTGAACATTTTAGCTACAAATCATGGGCACAGAAGACACAGTTGGGAATTGGGTCTTTGATGGGAAATACGATGAGCGCCATGTTGCTTTTTAGCGGTCATGATGATACCATGAGGAAAATTGGATACAAATTAGGACATTTGCTTGGACTCACCTACCAGGTAAAAGATTAGCTAATTATTGTGCTTATTGAGTGATACAACTTTATTTTCTTTACAGAAAATCAAATAAAATATGCATTTTTTACTACACAGGCATACGATGACATAAAATATTTTGAACGTGAAGAGCTCGGTGCCCCAAACTGGATTGACGTTGGACTTTTACCAATTGTTTACAAAATTCAACAGGATCCTAATTTATTCCATCAATCTTATGCGGAGGTATGTCGTCAATTATGTGGTTGAAGATATTTCATGAACATTAACAGATAGGCCCACTACTGGTACTGGTGGCCTCAGCAGCGACTAACACCTTCCTTCCAAGCATACATACAAATACATTCATGAACCAAAGCTAATTGCAATTAAACTCTATTTTAATTACAGATTTTTGAAACTGTGAAACGTGACCAGGTGATCATGACCAAATCGAGAGAGACGCTTGAAGCTCTTCAAGAAGAAACGTTGGAGTATCTTGCTCAACTGGAACCTTATGTAACGTCCACCAAGTCTAGAGATATTTTGCAGCGCTTTGTCGAGTCGTTAGCGGTAGATAGAGAAGTATGATAGTTGCTATAATCCTGGTTATAGGGTATCATAAATCATAATTTGTGATGTTAACTATGTATTTTAGTAAGAATGGAAGAATTGATGAAGCCTAATGATAGCTAATTGTAAAAGTACCTAATTTCATGTCCAGTTTTAAGTACCTATTGAATAGACGTCGTTAATGTGCATGTGGTACAAGGACATGAGAAAGAAATAAATCGTTTAGTTCAGCTTAGCTTATTGTGTGATTGGATTACTTTACTACTTTTATTTAGCGGAATGTTTATAGCGCCTTTAATTTGAATAAATAGTAACGCCGTAAAATATACGTGTTTAGCCCCCTTGTAGAAATATGTAGTATCACAAGCCAACGATAGTTTAGCGCCATTCTTCTCCATTTTTAACGGCATTGAACAACAATGCATGAGTGAGAATGGTATCAAACAATTTGCGACCGAATGTTTCTTTACGAGATGGGTCATACGGGTCATGTGAAGGCCAATTGGAAAGGAAAGCAGTCTTTTGTTTTTAAAATCTGAAATCAGAAACCAGAAAATTGACCTACTTAATATGAATGACCCTGCAATGCAAGGTCTGAGTTTGGGTTTGGGTCAGGTGTCCGGTTCGGGTCATGGATCATCTGTCATCTGTCATCTATCCGTCATCCATCCAGAGAATTCCAGTACCATACATCTGCATCAGTACCACCGAGTGTCACCTTGTGCATTCATTGTGCAACAAATCTGGCGCTTTAGGAATTTGGCGGGCCAGGTTGGCGTTTTTTTTTGGAGGGAGTTTAGTTTACGTTTGGAGATGGACAGGCGTTTTTTGCGAACATTTTGCTTCTGCAAAAATGCTGACTGTTGGTTGGATTTGGTTGTACTTGAAAAGCAAACAGCAACACCGA
>JAQFYU010003422.1:0-10055 GCA_034694905.1 Ceratophysella granulata | reverse complement strand
CTGCGCTTCCGCAAAACTGGCTACAGACGGACAGACGGACAGACAGGACCATCCCATAAGACCTTTTGGTCTAAAATACCAGATAATAATACTGAATACTGACAACAGACAACATGCGTAGGAAACAAGAGATAATGGGGAATGGAAGTACATAGTACACTACAATAGCAAAACTTTTTTTAAACAATAGCAATTCAATTTTAAAACGTGTTTAACTTAACACGAACCCTTAACCAAAATTAACTTTTTCGTCAATTAAAAAAAACTTTTCGAAATCGGTATAAGTTTGCCTCCTATGCTATATTGACGAAGAAAATTCAAGTGAATTAAAAATTGACAACGTAATCACAGCCACAGCACAGCACACAGAATTAACTATTCCTGACAATGACATAATATTCACACTTCATACCACACGTCCACATGATCATTTTCATTTCAACCCAACGACGAAGGCCCGAAAAGTTTGAATTTTTAGAAGATTGAAAAATCATTAAAAACCTTTACCTAACATGACCTGTTTCATCCACACCACTATACATATAGGTTTCAAAAGTGATAACCAAATGACCTCTTTTATTTTAGGAATTTTAAACATTTCAGGTGGCAGCAGGACTTGCGAATGTGAATATGTTCAGTTAAATTGGAATTAATGCGAAATGCAAAATGCAATGTATACTTAGAAACGTAGACGAAGTGTTCATCCAGCCAGCAGTACATTTTTAATTGTTTGTGCAAATTGCAAATTATAGCGACTGAAAATTGAGCCTAGACTTGGCACTGGCACTGGATTTGGTTTACGTAAGCCTAGCCCAGTATGACCAATAATGGCTGCCTTCGAGCTGAGCATTTCACCAACGCCAACGGTCAACGTATTGAATGCGGTAAACAAAATTCCAGGAATTACTTCTCAAGGTCAACCAAGTTTGGAACTACGCCACACGAGCCGAACGGCAGAAATGCGAACTACGAAACAAAAAGAAAAACAAAGAGAAACTCTTGGTGCACCGCACTGAACACCGATTGCTGATCCGAGGTTAAAGGCGTCACATTCGACGCGACGCTCATGAAAGTGGCAAATCTTTGAAACAAAGGAATGCAAGCCTTGAATGTCAATGCCAAATGCCAATCTCAAACCGAAGCCACACGCCACATTCCATTCCGGATAAATGGCGCACCTGGCGACGCTGTTTAGAAACCAATGTAATACTCAAAGATGCCAAAAACAATAGCGTTTGTAGGTCAAGCCAGGGCCAGTGACCTTGTCCGGTTCTTTCGGCATAAAATGCTCTGAAATACCAGCAAACGGTCATTCTTGTCCTGGTGTTCGTCCCGAACGGAAGTACTGAATTTTTTTGTTCAACATTTCCTGGATTTGTTTGATTTTGCTGAATTTTCCTTGATTTTCTTGAATTTTGGGAAGAATCATCACTGGCTGAAATGGATTCCCAGGATCTTTCTGGACCGATTAACATCAACGAAATTCTGGATCATCTCATTGGACAATTCTCAACGCTTGCGACGCAAAAGCATATTGAATGTAAGTACAATAGTCGAGTTTCAGTTACGAATTTTCTCAAGCAATAATTATTCCGGGGAGATGGTCAATTTCAATAAAATGCCCCTGTCATCATCCCTGGTTGCCTCGTAAAGACGCTTTATTTTGGGTGAACTATTTCGAAAATCGAAGAATTTTGTGGAAAAAAAAATAGAAACCGTTGTTTTTTGCCGATCCTTCCGTTTCAGGGTCTTTGTTCCAAAAACTCGCCGTTTCATAACGGTCGGGACTTTCCAACCGAATTTAAGTTATTTTATTTTTTAAACTGCTGAATGATTTAACATTTTGATTGTATTCAGAAGTTAAATTGTGCTGAAGAAACTAAAAAGAGTCCATATAGATTTTATACTCCCTTTCGAGAGGTCATTGCACCCAAGCCACACCTCTCCGTGCCCTGTGACGTGGTCGACTGAATATTTCTGTCTATCGATGACCATAAAATTCATATCAGATTTGAATTTGAGTGAAAATGCGCAGGTGTTGCTGAGCAACCCTAATGTAAAATACCAACGGAACTGCCTGCTACATTATTGCTACCGGATTTATACATGATTTATGCATATTAAACTCAGATTTTAATAATTCTCCATAAATGCTTAATGACAATCGACAATAATAATTAAATTTAAGTGCTGTAGCACAAATTATAATTTCCAGGAAAAGTAAATGCGCCTTTAAATTGTATAAAGTCAGGAAGCACCAATATATGGACACTATAATGCAGCGTTTTTGAAATATCTAGAAAAACATAATTGCGAACAGTTAAAATAGAAATACAAACATTTCCCGTCCTTTACCGTGTGACCTTTTTTGGCCCATATCGACGACAGACCTTGATACACAAAACTGCGAATTCCAAAATGGTTTTACCTCGATTTTTGATATCTCGGTCTTGGTTGTTCATAATTCAGAACAAAACTTATGCCATTTTCCTGACCCATGCTTCATACAATATTCTGTAATAAGTAATCTAAAATCTAAAATCTTGACAGATTTGCTCGGTAACATTGTGGCTCAGAATCCTCATGACCCGATGTCAGAACTTGAAGCTAGAATGGAAGAAGTGGAGATTAACAAGATATTTGAAGGCCCAGCCCCAGAAGAGTTTGACATGCTCGTGGATGAGCCATTACTTGGATCAGCTGAAGGACGCTCAACTTCCATTGGAAACGAAGGGTTTAACGGGGATCTCATCCAGGAAGCAGCCACCGGACATTCGATTTCTAATGAAACCGATAACCAGGTTGATGACGACTTGACCGACCAGGATCCAGTCCCAGTTCAATTCGCAGCGATACACTTGGGCACTCGGTGGTATTCTCTTAGCCACACTCCTGTCCACGTTCTCCGATTGCCAGGAGCGTCAGCAGCTGAACAACGACCGGAAAAGACCCGAGAGCACATCTGTACCATCGAACGACTTCTTGACGAGCCTGGTATCGACATTTCAACAATTATTGGGAAGTTCTACATGCTGATTGACATAATTCACAAGACGACGGGTCACGCGGACTATCTCATTCATTTCCCGGTCAAATGCCCCTACTTCATCAGAGTTGTTCACAAGCCGGAGTATGGTGGGGACCTTTGGCGTCAGTATTCAGAGGCAATGGTTCTGATCCGAGTCAAAAAGCAAAGTGTTATCCTTCACAGCACTCGTCTTCCGGATATTTATCGATGCACGGCCCACACTCTCTTTTGTTTCGAACACGAGCTTAACTTTCAATACTTCAAAGCACCCATCCGGATCCAAAATGCTGAGGTGTATGAAATCAACAAACCCTCACTGGCTCAGAAGTATTCTTTGCAACATCGTTTTGGTAAGCTCGGTAAGAACATAACTCCGAATTGAAGTTCGAAAGTAAATTTCGAAAGTCAAGCGGAAGCGCAGTGCTTTTCCCTTAGTCTAAACAAATAATATATGTATTATGAAAATATTCTGTTTCGTAGCATCATTGGTTGAGCCAATACCTGAAGAATATGAAGACAACATCCGAACCGTTTCCGTGTTGAATCCTCTGAGACAGACGTCGGAGCTTCGTGCAACTCAGAAGAAGCTCGCTAACACGATCAACACTGCTACCACAATTTCAATTTCAACACCTTCGACCGTTGGCCCAACTCAACTCGTCCCTCGTTCCAATGAACTTCCTGCAGAACGAAGAAGCAAGCGAAAAACCACTCCGAAAGCACAAACTTACGAATTTGACCCACGAAGCAACGATTTTTTCCTACCAAAAGGACAAGGAGCTACTAATTCCCAAAATATCAAAACGGAACTAATGGAAGCAACTGGAATCAGTAAGTTTAAAATGGAAGCAGAAGAACTGAACTATCAACAATCTGCAATGTCCTTCGATTTCGGTAACTTCGCAATTAAGCAGGAGCAGGAGCAGCTACCGCTGCTACCACACACGGGATACTTGCTCGATCAGCAGGGAAATTTGCAAATGGTGTACATTGGCCCACCAGAACCAAAACATGAGGAAGTCACTGTGAAGCAGGAAACGCCCCCGATAGAACATGTTGTAGATGAAGACGGTGGCTTGAGATTTCAAATACCTCACAACCACAACGTAACGTCAACACCAGTAGTACCCGTCAAAATGGAAGCTCACGATATCTCATACAATTCTGCAGCAGCACTGGGAAGCTACCCTATGATTCGTCCATCTTTCCCGGTAAAAATTGAAAATCACCAAATGCCAGTACAATCCATCAACTTGGAAAATCAGCAAGTGCCAACTCAATCCGCAACTTTGGACGATCTTCGAGCTATTAAATCAAAACAAATAAGTCGAAATCGGAATCGAAAATCCACAGCAGCTGTAAAACGTGAGGTCAAGCAGGAGATTGAAGGGGATTGGGAAGAAGGGTCTAATTTGTACGTGGCTATCATGGGAGAAATGCGGTAAGCTTTTCAGTTTTGAACAAAAAATATACAAATACAATCAATTTATTTAAAATATTCTGGTACTTGTTCAATTTCAGTGTTCAAAAGGCTAACCAGAAGGCTAATGGAATTGTTGAGCGTTTTCACTGTCCGATACCAGGATGCGAAGCCAACTACAAGACCACAAATGGTATCAAGTACCATGCCAAAGTGGAACATTCCAGAAAGGGAGACCTGTAAGTCATTCATCTATGATTTTTATAAAAATGTAATGACTTGTTTGCAAGCGGAATTCACAAATTATTCTTGAATATCTCGGCTTAGCGGCGTTTGCGATTGTGGAGAAGCATTCCTGACCCAGCTTGGATTCTTGAATCATACTTCAAAATGCACTAAGGAATCTCCAATAACGTAAGTAATTTACCGCAGAATACTAAGTTAAAGTGGTTTATTTTTGGAAAGATAATCTAATTTTCATTACTAAAATTTATTTGCAGCGAGTGCGTTTGTGGGAGAAGTTTTAAAACTACACAAGGCTATGCTCGTCATAAGAAGACTTGCCGTGCTAAAGCTCCAGCGGTCAAGCTTGAGGCTTGAATTGACATAGACAGCAGATGCGAGAATCTTCACAAGTTGAAAGTATGTCAAGAAACTACAGAAAAATGCATGTTTAACTAAATACAGATTAATTGAACCAAAGGTGCACTTAGTCGTAAAATTGTAATGTACAATACTATCTATATACTTATAGTACATAGAATGGTACTACGATTTAAGAAATAGTTAAAAATTCGTAATACTACCGTGGTCAATAGACCATGTTAGTCCTGCGTGAGATGTGATTCAGATTCAGAGTTCAGTTTATTCAGAGTTTCAATTACTACAGAATAATAAACATGTATGATATTTAGATTTGAACCATTCCACTGAACCGAACAGTGAACAGCATTTATTTTTGGAAAGCTCTGAAGGAATTCATAAAATAAAATTAACTAGACTTATCGCGTTGACCTGCTTGGCCCAGCATTTCCAGGTGAATTTCCGCTTCCACCGGCTGAAGGAGGTTTGAGTTTGTCCATTATGTCCCTTACTCTTGCAGCAATGTCTCGATCTACTCCGATACATTTACTGTACACGTACTGTAAGTTTAGGTCATCTTTCTGAGCAAAGGCAATTTTAGCTGCTTCTTCAAAGTAACTAAATTAGATAACCGAAAATTAGTTAAGATTGATTGCCTTAGATGGAAGTGGAAGGGTTGCCATAAATTCTTTTATATAGCTTACCCAGCTTGAACGTAGTATTTCACTTGAATATCATCCTTGACTTTGGGTAAATATTTTAAAGCTTCTGGTCGATTTCCATTCTGGAGACAGACTTCAACGAAATCCTATGCAAAATGTTCATACAGATTGCAACAGAAATGTAAGTACAACGTACAACATAAAAAATCTACGGTTTTACCTCGAACCCTCCAGGAATTTTCTTCGTTTTTGATAACTTATCAAGCTCTGCCCAATCTTGAGCCTCACCAAGTGTAGACAGCCGAATTATCCAGAACCTGACAGGGCAATACAGATTAGACATGAGCAATAAAATTCTACAAACTCAGTTTAAAAGGATATAATATTCCTTTCATACATTCGATCCGTGACTTTGTACTCAAGTCTCATTTTCTCAGCCATCTTCACTTCTTTCTTGGCGAGTAGGGCCTTCAAAGTGTCTCTCAAAGATAGATTGAGGAAGGTGACACCGTACTGCTGTTGAAGGACTTGCTGATGTTTTAGTAGCTTATTTTGTTCTTCACATAAACTTGCCATGAACTCGTTCTTCCCCTTCATGAACATTTGTTGGGCTGTTTGCAATGATGACATTCGACTTTCCAAACGCTGAAATGAGAATCACAAGTGTTAGAAGTTAGAATAATAATCGTAACCATTGCCGAAATTGCTAAATAATTTCACTCACATTTTCCTGATAACTTTCTCGAATGCAGAGACCAGCCTGGGCCACGAAGTCATCTTCAATTTCATACATATTCCGCACCGCTTCCGGATTGAATAATTTACAGTATTTTATATAGAGACTCTGGGCAGTCGGATAGTTGCGAATTAGCATCTGAAAGCGGAGAATTTAATAATTTGAATTAGTTTTAATAAAATTCAGCTGTTTTTTTTTGTTGACTTCTCCGAAATACATAGATCACAGAAATGCCACAGGTTTCGGATTCAGTACTGCTCAACGGTGGACAGGGTCAACAACAAATAATTTTAATAACTCTGACATACCTGAAACTGTGACAGTGGCATGCTGTCCCGGAGTTTGAGTAGAACATCATAGATGAGATTCGAATCTCCGCTTTCAACAGCTTTATGAAGGGCAGTCTTGGAATCTCCAAGCTTGAGGAACAGCGGAACTTGTACACTTCGCCTCGCTTCATAATGCGCCAACTGAAAAAAAAGTCACAATTAGAATTCGCAGAGAACTAATACTTCTGAATCATTTGTATCTAGCTATTTACTTTACATACAACTTACACTGAGAGCCAATCGTTTCCTTCCAGCCTCAAAGGCTTTATTCGCAATTTCGCTATAGCTAACTGCCGAGTCAGACTTGAGTTTTGAGTAGATTTCACTCGCTAGTTTACTTTCTTCAATGTGCATTTGACCCACCTACCAAAATTGAATTTAAAATCAATTTCACAATTACGTTGATGAATATTTTGAATATCTTTACCTTGTAACAAGCCCAGTGAGCCAAAATTCTAGATTTTCCTTGAGAATCCCGAAGTTTTAAGAATTCTGCAATTTTGAAGGCGATGGAATACTGCCGTCGAAGGACCAACCGGTCAATAAGAACGCCCACTGACATGTTTTCCAATCTAAAAATCAGAAATTGGGTACTTTCAAGAACATAAACTAGTAGAAGCTTTTAAAATACTTCTGGAATCCTGCAGTTACTGTATGAACGTGAGAGGAATGGCAATTTTATAGTCTTTCACGGCATTGAGAATCCTCAACATCTGACAAATGTGGACATATGCTTCGGGGCTGTATTTGGTGAGGAAACATTTTCCGAATTGTGCTGCCTAAAGCTCAGATCAATAGTCATTTATTAAGTTCAATATTATGGCTTTTTAAAACAAAATACTGAAGAACTCACCCTCATTAGCATTTTTTGATTATGTGGATGGAATTCATAGCCAGCTGCATCAATACATTGCTGCACAGCTTCTTCAATATTTTGAATACAACGCATATAGTCATCCGCCTTATGACTTTTCTGTGCATATTCCTTTGAAGCTTCAACGAGCCATGAACCAGCAGCAACGCTTCCAATTCCGAAGATCAATCGAGTATCTTCAGGAACCTAAACAAAAAGAAATTTACTGTGAACATGTTCATCCTCCAAATCCAAAATACAAGAACTTATTATAGCAAACACATAAGCATCAATATGGACACAACACTTACCTTCTGTATAATGTCATGAGTAAAATTGCTGACAATTCTGATTGAATCAATTTCCGAAATTAGATTGTATTTGGAATCCATCGGGAAAGTAATCTGATGACCAGCTCTGTTCACCAGAAGCATTGTAGGTGCACTGTCCCACGACACAACAACTGCTTCCTTTCCACACCTGTAAAATATAAATTGTAACTTGATATAAGTAATTTACTACATAAATGAAATGAACGTGAATTTTGGACAATATTTTCAACTCACCATCCAATTTGCTTCGGTCTGACACTGAAGCTCGTCGGAACTTCACAATATTTCGTAGACAAATCCGCAGACCCGAGCCACAAAATCCCTGTGTCCGTGAAAAGTGCTACATGCTCTCCGTTCAAGGAGACAGAAATATAGACTACGGAAGGAGCAGAATAAACACCATTTGAAGATGATGAGAATTCTGGCGTGACAAGGGAACACTGATTCAAGTCAATTAGGTATAAATTCGAATCTCTGGCCGCCAGGATCTGAGTAAATTTATTGGCACAGATGACGGACCAAGCCGTAAAGTTGCCTTCGCCAGGTACACGCGGATATAATCTTGTCTTGATTTGCTTGTAATTATTCATTACTATGAAATTCCCTCTTGTGGTCAAATAGGTCACGCCTGTCCCACTGTTACTCTGGAATATTTCTGCTTCGTATACTTTTTCTTTTGTTTCCTATAACAAAATCAGAGAAGTATATTACAATGAAATAGAATAAAAAGTGAATACTTTTTTAAATTCAAATACATTAAAAGTGATATTACCGAGCCAGCAAGACAGTGTAGTGTGTCCTTTAGCTGTCCAAAAATTGAGTAGATCAAAACATTTCCATCTTCTTGAATGCAAAGCAAGTCTTCTGACGCTGACCAACCCATCCTAATAAGGATTCCCGAATCCCACTGCAAAAATATAAATAAAATTGTTTCAATTATAAAATTCGGATGTCACGCGTGACACGTCACAAGACCCTTCAACTGGAACGACGGCAAACACGGCAGTTTTTTTTTGACAAAATATAATTTCCACATCCTCCGTCCGTAATACTCATTTACCTTGACAGCATGAATAAGAGTTCCAGCTGCCGTGTACAGAGAAATGATAGGCTTGACGGGAATAGTTGGCGTGACCCTTGTCCATTTCTTGTCATCTCGGATGATTGCAAGTGGACCACCATAGGATGCTCCAACGAGTGCAAAATTTTCTAAATCCACGGATGCAGTCCATCCCATGGAATAAAGTTCAGTTTTACGGTAAAAATCTCCAGGCGTTATCTCATGCCAATCCGCTGTCACGTGGACGCTCATATTTACCGAAGTCTGATTTGTCAAGGTCAGTCACAGATCACAGGTCAAAGTGCACAATTTTTACAAAAAACTTGATCTAGAATCTAGAATTTTGAACTTAAAATAAGGGGAGTTTCTGTCAAGTTTGTTTTGAATTGAATTTGGTTACTTACTGTTTTATGGCTACAACACAAAACACAACACCTGATATTCGTGTTTGCCACTTTTTCAAGTCTCAACTTCAACTCTACTGATGGACGATGAGATGACTGGTGAAGCTGCATCGATTGAACAGACATGACTTGACTTCTCTGAAATCTAGGAAAAAAGACAAATTAGCCAGAAATACTAAATAATTATCAAATTATCAAACCCAGCCTTAATTCCAATCCTAACTTGCGAGTTCATTATTCGTTAAAATAGAACTAAGTAAGACAAACTAAATTTTCAAATCAATACCGAAGTCAAAGTGTTCAGAAGTAATATTTTGGAAATAAACCACCGGGATTCATTTTGCGTCACCACTTCAATGATATGAAAATTTTAACGATCAAACTAATTTAATCTATGGGTCAAACCAATCATAAGATTTTCTTGTACCCCGTGATGGCCATGATTAGGTTGCTCAGGATGGGTTGGAGAACAATTCTGCCAAAGTTTTATGCAAAGGACCTTACCGGATAAGCCTGATTTTCAAGGTTTTCGATGCTTTTTTGGGATTTTGGGCCCAGAAGAGTGGATTTCTGTGAAACTTTCAGAGATTGCTCCAGAGATAGTCTGGGTTAGCTAAAACACTTCTCCGCTCAAGATTTTCGCATGTGG
>JAQFYU010003421.1:0-10058 GCA_034694905.1 Ceratophysella granulata | reverse complement strand
AGGCGCACGACCGCTGTCCAGTAAACGGGTTTACATATGAGCTTGGCTTCCCATTTCAAAACGTTAGAGACAGACAGTCGGACAGACGGACAGACTGGGCAATTGTATAAGCCCAACAATGGTTGGTCTAATAAATACCGCAACATTGAATACCGCAACTTAGCATACTACAATATTAAATACCACAACATAACGTACCGCAATATTAAATACCGCAGCGAAATTGAATTATGGACAGTTCTGGATTCTGACCAGCTATGAATTATGTATTATGTATATTCAGTACCGGTTTGCAACTATACTACATTTCAATTGCAATTTTTGGTTGGTTTGAATTTGCATTATATTATAATGAAAAGAGTGGTATTAATGCTGCAGCCTTTATGAAGTGGATTTTTGTTGCTACGACAGTACTTATTGTTGCGGTTTTTTTTGCTGTTGCGGTCTATGTGTACTATTGCGGTTTTTAATATTGTAATTGAGGTATGCCGGTTTTATGTTGTAAAATATGAAGCGGCTTTAAATGTTGCGATTGAGTTATGCGGTTTTATGTATTAAAATATGAAGCGGCTTTGAATGTTGTATTTATGGTGCGGTTTTTGTTTTAATTTTTATGATGCGGTTTTTATGTTGTATTTATAATGCGGTTTTTATGTTGTATTTATGATGCGGTTTTTAATGTTGGGATTGAGTTACTTACTTATGCGGTTTTAATGTTGTAGTTTTATAATTCGAGTTTTAATTTTGTGGCTTTTAATGTTGCACTTTTTAAACGGGCCCATTTTAAACAGCCTATTACAGCCGACAAAAACATCCGAGCAACTCCAAACTAGCCATATGCCCATATTTCAATATATATATAAATGTTCTACAAATTAAACAAATGGTGGTTAAGTTGTTATACATTATGAAAATATTGTCTGCTTGAATCGAAGCCCGGAAACGGTCAGCGTGTGATCTAGCCATACAATAATGTGGAATGTACAAATTCTTTCTCCAGTAATTATTCAAACGGTCAACAATAATGGGAAAACGTTCTAATTCATCAGAAAATTATTATCATCTCGAAATTCTTTGAAAACGATTTTCTTTTATTTTCACATGAAAATGTACTTTGGAACTTGTTTGCTGGGAAGTTTCCTTTATTTTCCGTGAAGGATGGTGCTGCTGAACCAATAATGAGATCAAGACATCTTGTGTAATATCTCATCCAATCTGCGGACGCAGACACTGACAACTATTGGTTTTTATAATGATGAATGACCTGGTTTGGCCTTGATGATACAATTTATGAGGTGGATATGATATCATACAGCGCCATGTACTATGTATATTAGATTAGAGACCCAGAACCCAAACCAGAATATGAAAGCTTTCATGTTTACTTCTGACTTCTGATATTCTTGTGTGTTGGAGATTGGACAATACCCTCTGATCGTGTATGGGTCATACGATTAATGATTGTTTCTCGCTACTGCACCTAGTCTAATGAGAAAAAACACTAAGATATTGGGTGGTACTCTTGTACTTTCAAGACCTGCACTTTGGTCCTGGGTCATAGTCTGATTCTGAGTCTATTGGACGTAATTATGGGCTGAGATTGAGATTAGGAAATGTACGAGCACTTATCACCCCAAATGCAGTTACATTGTTTCTTTGGATTGGGCTTGGCTATTATATGGTATGCAGGACAGAGACTCGAGAGTCAGCTCAACATTGTTTGACAATCAGTGTGTGTGTGAGTAGCCAAGTCAGATATCGTTAAAACACTTCTGTTTTTTCACACGGTCTTCTGACTCCTTTGCAATGTGTGCGTAGGCGTATACAGCGATTGTTCAGAAGACATGACATTGGCTCTTTCCAGTTTGGGTGAGTTTTGTTTGTTAAACGCCGGTAGAATGATTTTGGGGATTTTATATTTTTGTTCAGCTTTAATTGCTCACAGGTTTGATCTCTAGGTCGTTCACACCTTGTCAGCTCAAAATTAAAACGGGAAAATAAATTATTAAATCGAAAATCAACGCAATCAGATTTATATTTTGTTTTTTCGATTTCTTGGATTTGATACAAGTAATTTTAAAATAGAAATCTGAAGAAAGATGATCTAAAAAAACAGATTAGGATTTTGCATGTTAATTTTGCAAATACGAAAGTAAAATTATAGCCATCAAACCCTGTTGGAAACAACTGGGTAAAAAAATATATAATGCAAGGCATATCTGAGAAAAAATTAGAAAACACAAATCAAATCAAGAAACCATTTCATTTTTTGAATTTGATCCAGGCAAACAATCACTCTTTATATCTTCGAGAAGCTGTGTGTATTCTATATTCTGTTTGTCACACAACAACTTTTGTCAACACAGCTCCCTGTTACCAATGCCCTGACAACATTATTCTATCCTATCCTACATAATTCAATGTATTCTAATTCTAGATTCCAAATATTTTATATGTTGAGTTAATGTCACATCTGTTACATTTTACATTATACATTGTGGAAGTACCTCTACTGTAATAGCAACGTAGAAAGAGATACAATGCTAAATTGAAAATAATAATTTCAATTTAGCATTCACGGGATTCAAAAAATATGTTGATGTGTAAAAGAGATGACTGTTGACTGTACGTACAGTGGTACAGTACACCACTGTAATACATACAGGTAACTTTTACTGTATCAATTTTAGAACCCGAATGTAAATTCACAACTTCGTTGTGACTTATTTGGGCAGCTAGTATTTTATACAATCAAACCTTTTTTCTAAACCTAGTGGAAAATGATTTTTATTCAACCTTCCAGATGCGAAAAAATATCAGCTGCAATTCGAATTAGGATTAATGTTTAAAATTGTAAAATTAAAAGTTCCACTAATAAAATTATACCTACCTGGCTAAATACAAAGATTAAAACCAAAATTTCAAACAACACTAATAGGAAAGGAAGCTCCAAAAATAACTGATTTGGAGCATCAGATTTAGTAAGTCTACAATTTATTTTACCTTTAACTGTATCTTAAATTAGAATCTGTCCGGATCCGGCACGACAAATCTTTAAAATAGTTTCAAAGTTCATTAAAAGATTCATATATGAATTTTAATATTCATACGGCAGCTTATTCTTGTGCAAGGTTACGCATAGAGGCTATAGATACACACCAATAATACGGTATGGCGGAGTTAGTTCAATTCGTGGACCACAGGAAACGGAAGCCCACGTACAATACAAGTGGCTATGATGGGCTCGTAGTACAGTTCAGGAAATTCGTATTAGAGGTCATGACGTTGTCAGTATACAATTAATTACTAAAGACATGGACATGTATAGTTTGTAATTTAAGGTCATTTGTACGTCTCAAGATATCAATATTTGGAATTCATAGGCAGTCAAATACCAATCGATCGATGTAAAGCAAAGCGTATACCCAAGTAGGACCGGAAGCCATCATGCAGAGAACTGCAATGTTTTGAGAGATTATATATATACTGCACCTCTGCCTGACTCTACTTTAAAATTGAAAATGTTATGCATTTTTATATAAATTATTGGTTTAGGCTAGGGTGGAAGGTGGAATACTTGATTCAAAATCTTGCCACATCAAGCCGCTGCTGTCAGTATTTATATTTATCCTTTAAAATATTTTCGAATGAATATGTCACAGTTTCTTGACCTCGACTAATAATAAGGTTATAAACTGTCGATACGTTTAACTGGCTTTTACGTAAGCACTTCAAATTGCCCAGGTTATGAACAAGGAAAATAATTGAAAGAATCAGGTAATAAGGTATCTAATGATTAGTTTTGGCTTACAAAAGCTACAATGACGCAGAACCAATGTAAATTCCCATGCAATTTCAGCTCTGATTTCATCAAGTCTGTTTCGGGTAAACAGTTTTATTAGATTTTGAAGGAAACTTGAAATTATTGGGTATTTAACTGCCAAGTTGAGTCATTATTGGAACTTCCAGTTCACATCAGTAATCAGTATCATAGCAGTACAAAATCACATGGTTATTGAGATAATTTCCAAATTTTGGCATAATTAAATCGATTTTCCCCAGATTGCAGTCTTCCCCGGAGGGACCATGTATTGCGTGAAGCAATCTTGCTCATGTAACTCGATATTCTAGATTTTACAATTTTGTATCTTCGTGGTGGGTCGGAATCTCTATTCTTCGTGCAAAAAAGGTTCCAGACAGTTTTGCATATTGGGTGACTTTATTTTCATTAAATGAATTATTTCTAATTAATGCACTAGACGTAGTAAACATGCATGAGAAAATTAAGTGCAGGAGGAGCATGCTTGACTGAAGGCTGGGAATATTTCTTGAAATCTGCAACTTCTGCACATTAAATTACTCACCTGCAGTCCTTCCTACAAGGAGGTCTGACTTCGTAATTCGTAATTAGGAACATGTGGATCAATTATTTTCTAAACCTCGGTTAAATATTTTGCGTATTTTTGCGATAGTCATTGGGAATGCCCCATATCCCATATCTACTCATAGCTGAAATGCTGACAACGAATTTGTAACGTTGAACTGTGAAAAGTGCAGTGTCATGAAGCACATAGCACATGTGAGTGATCGATTTTTAATTGCAGAAATGTGATCTTGACGAATGTCATGTGATGCAACTCATTGAACAAGTTGAGATTAAAATAGGTTGCTCATGCTGTAACCAACGTTACTATTAGCATTACTGCAAACCAGAATCGATAGTAAGTCAAGTGTTAAATCTGTGGCCGTTTGAAATGCATCTAGTGACAGAATCAACTAAGCACTACATTTTGATATCAACAAGATACGAGTATGCAGATGTGTCATGTAATCCTTTCAAAGTTCAAGGTGAACAGCTGATGTTAGTACAGATACAGACAGTCAGTCACTCGATCAAAAGACGGAAACTGACACAAATTATGGCGAACAGGCTTTCTCATGCGTAGCAGCACAAACAAGGGAAATGTTGTGTAATGCTTTAATTTAATTACAAATTATAACCTAGGACAATTTAAAAGCAAAACGCTAGGTACAGTAGTTCAAAATTCAAATCAAAGCACCTTTCGCTCAGTCAACTTGTTTTAGAACTTAATTGACATTGACAACTCGTTAAAGCTGTTTTATTTCATCACAGATCATAAACTACAAAGGTGCGTTAAACTCGTATATCGTAAAATTGGGAAACCAAATGGTAATTGATATTCACGACAAATAACGGATTTTATA
The DNA here is from genome assembly GCA_034694905.1 of Ceratophysella granulata. Lineage (NCBI taxonomy): Eukaryota > Metazoa > Arthropoda > Collembola > Poduromorpha > Hypogastruridae > Ceratophysella > Ceratophysella granulata. Next base: position 4,832 of record JAQFYU010003421.1, on the reverse strand, counting down.
TACGGATGTTATAGTGCGATACAAGTATGCAAATCCGTACAAATAACAATGGGATGCTCTACACACAGTGATTCGCACTTCGCGCATGTGGTGCGGTGCTAATAAATGTAAGAAACGTTAAATGGTACGCCTGGCTACTCGTAGAATGCACCCATTGACTAATTGCATCTCCTACCATGCCTTACGTAAGAGCCAAAAAGACGCTATTGTAATATAATAACCAATTCACTTTTCAGTTATGTTTTTATTTTACCTTGTACACCACCACCACCAATTAATGGGATTTCCTAACTTCATGCTGCAATCCCCTGTCTCAAATTGCATACTATGGGTCAGCAGTCAAGAGTAGCCTTTACCTTCTTCGTCATTCTTCTGTACAACCAAACAGCACAGAATTAGGCAGCTGAACCTAATATTTACTAAGGTAGGTACTCTCGCATTATAAGCTAACACATTGACATACAGACGAAAAACAAAACATTTAAGATATGCTTCCAGTCCAAAAAGTGATTCAACAAAAAAGTGGAGTTTTAACCTAAACTAACCAGAATTTAACCAAAAGTCCGTCGCGCGAAACTAAGCTAACCTAACCTAACTTCAAGGAATTGGGTCTTTAAGTTAAACGATTCGTATAGACTTTTAATGTCGCACTTTTTGTAGTCTAATCTAGGCGATTCGTGTCAATGTTTCAGTGTCGCGGTTTTTGTAACCTAACCTTAATGATAATGACTCGTGTCGATTCTTTAGTGTCGCTCTTTTTGTAGGCTAATCTAGAAGACTCGTGACGATTCTTTAGTGTCGCGTTTTTACGTTAACCTAGAAGACTCGTGACGATTCTTTAGTGTCGCGCTTTTTGTAGGCTAACCGAGAAGACTCGTGACGATTCTTTAGTGTCGCTCTTTTTGTAGGCTAACCTAGAAGACTCGTGACGATTCTTTAGTGTCGCTTTTTGTAAGCTAACCTAGAAGATTCGTGACGATTCTTTAGTTTCGCGATTTTTGTAAGCTAACCTAGAAGACTCGTTACTCATCTGGATTCCTTAGTGTCGCGCTTTTTATGAGCAATGACTGGTGACGATTCTTGAGTGACGCGCTTTTTGTAAGCTAACCTAGAAGACTCAATGAGTCGATTCTTTAGTGTCGCGCCTTTTGTAGGCTAACCTAGAAGACTCGTGGCGATTCTTTAGTGTTGTTCTTTTTGTAATCCAACATGACGTATGCATATATTTTTTGAAGTGTAGCGCTTTTTGTAACTTGTAACCTCACCTTAATGACTCCTGTCGATGTTTTCTATCTTCTATTGTCGCGCTTTTGTATCTGGCTTATTGCTTCGCGGTTTTTGTCTTCTACAACAAATACAAAGTATAATCATAATTATGCTTTGATGCATCTTCCTCTAGTACGTAAACAGACTTATAAATATGCATTTTTCATTTTTATATACCAAGAAATTACTGAAGCCATGTACAAATATAAAAAATATTTCCTGAAAACGTAACTGGCCGAATTACGCTTAATTTTACAAAAAAAAAATGTTTTTCCTATGACGAACTCAGCTTCTACTGTACAAAAAAAATATTCCCATACAGTTTCAGATATTCCAATAAAACGGCTTAACAGATTAAAAGATTCGGAAAATCCTTGACTTTCAGAGAAATAATAAGACTTAACCCAACCCGACCACTGACTACCTGAAGACACTACTATTGTACGTACTGCTTTGTTTTGTGTGTAAATGAAGCAAGAAGCTCCCTTTTTTGGATTAACATTACAGTAAATTACTCCAAGTATTTTTTTACTAATTCCTTTTTACCATTTGAGGTAATAGGAAAGGAATTTAATATTTTATTAGTTTTGGGGGTTAGAAGTTTCACAAGAAGCCCACTGATTTTCTGACCGATGTGTATACATTAGCCAAGGCACTGCATTATTATCTGCCTGGCCTGACTGATGGCATGATTCATTCATCGTCTCAGTCTTCATAATTGTCTGTGCTTTACTCAATTTTGTGTCAGTTTCTGATGTCTCGTGGCTCTACATACATTGAGTGAAACGTCAACGTCAGTCACCGTTGAGACTTTGAGACTCTCAGTGGTCAAGAGTTCTTCAACGGACACTTGAGGCTCAGGCACATCTTCCAACATCCAAGCAATAATCTCAAATCTTCCGAGTTTAAACGAAGGGGAGCCAGTGAAGTGGAAATCTTTATTTTTAGCATTTTAGTCTCAGAAATTGTCATCTCTTCCTGCATTCCGCATCTCCACCCTTCTTCTTAACTTCTTTTGTATATCTGGTCTTCTGGTGTGCATATGTGCGTACAACTATAATATAAAACTCTTTTAATTTCAATCATTGCCCAACAACGGTCAGCCAGATGCCTGACGTCTCCCACTTGAGTTATTGAATTGAGAGTGAAACTATTAAGTGAAATTTGAAATTCTTTTCAAAATCCGTTAATTTGACTTGAGGCGAGACTTGTCTAATTAATTACAAGTACAACTCATTAGGCTTCTGACAATTGTGCCATTTTTTTTACGACTGACAGTTTTTTTGGGGCAAAACAAAAGTGTGTAGTTTTGAGTTGAGATGCAATGGACCGGGTTTCAATGAGAAGATCTTACCCTCTCACTAAAAAATGTGTGTTTTCTGAGGTTAAAGGTGAGTGTGTGAGAGTTTTTTTTTTGAAATATTGGGATGACAGCATGAGTTTCCCATTGTTTACTAAATGGCACATGTCTGCTAATGCTAATTGATATTTGCCACTTTTTTCAGTGTTTTTTGTTGTTGTTGGAGAGGGAAATTGAAATTATTAATTGCTCATTAAGGGAAAGCTTATCTCCTGTTTCTGATCTTAAGGCTAATGAATTGGATATTGAGTAGGACACTATAGTGCACGATTGGCATGGTTAGGATTTAGTGTATTTGCATGAAGTTTTGGTGCGGAGGGTGGATTAAGGTTTTTTTTGCATGTGTGTTTGACCCTGGGTCACGCATCTGATCATGAGTCCAAAAAGCTTGAACATGTTTCATCTGCCATGCCCAAATTGTACAAACAGATGACAGAAATCATGAAACTTATATATAATTTAAGTTGAATTTAATTAAAGTTGCATAGAAATTGTGTAACGGCATGCAAGTCTCTTTACTCAATAATATGGAAATTTTAGTGAATTTATAAAATGACTAGCCAGTTTGTAAATTGGCTGGCGCAAACCACACAGCCAAATTCCAAATCCCTTCGTTGTATGATTCATTACAAGTACAAAAAATGCATTGAGCCCAAGCGCGGTGGAACTTTAGTTAAATTAAAATATTCAGTTAAAAAAATTGCAAGTTTTGTTCACAAAATGCGCGAATCAAAATGCGCGACGCCCGAAGTCGGCTCAATGTTCATGCTACATGCTACATACATACGAATTAGCATAATATTAATAATTGTACATTAAGTTTAGGCTAAGTTAGGTTTGCCGAGACGCTTGAAAAGATTTGTTGTGTAGCGCCTTTTGAAGTCGCGCTTTTTGACTGGAAACGTAACTAGCCATTTTACAAATTGGCTAATATCCTTTGTTGAATCTAACGCAACTATTTAAATTATATGTAGTGATGCCCGCATTTGTCTGGCAAAATTCCACCAATCAAATTCGAAATTCAATCTTCGACTACCTATTTATGGTCTCAGTTCGATATCGAAAAAGTAGGTTATACGACTATGTATTTTGTTTTATTTTGGTTTATAGATTTGGAATTGGCTGCAGAATTAGGTCGAAATCTACTCGAACGGAATGAAGAGCTGGAGACTGAGTTGAAGGCCCAACACTTGATCAATGATGACCAGGCACAAGAGATTGAGGTAAGGAATCGAAATAACCTAATTAACACGATTTAATTCAGTGCATCATGAATCATGATATTTATAATTTTGCAAGTTTTTCTTGTGGTTTAGTGGCATGGCATACAAAGTGGAACTTTATAAAGTCAGGAGGCGTTATACGATATGTGCATGAACACGTTTAGAGATTAGAGCCTGAGCACAAGCAACAATTTCCTTCAGTAAAGTCACCTAAAAATGTAAAAAGGCAAATTCTTTTAGCTTGGTGGTTTGGTTAGACAAATATTTTATATACATAAAATATATTCAGTGTCAAGAATATTGGAGATTTATGATATGATTTAAGGTTCCTGCTGTACAAGTTAAATTCAAACTAACCTTGACCTAGCTAAAGCGGGTTTTCCTAGCATGCACTCAACAACATGCACTCATTCTCATTGTCATAATAAGCGATGGACAAATTTATTTGATTCAGAAAATCAGAGAGTAAAATCAAGAGCTCAAAATGTCATTTTTAATTTCCATTTCTGATTAAATTACTTCTTTTTTATTTGGAAGAATTTCGAAAAACATGATTTTGAATTTTGAAAATTGTTGTGATTTTGTTGTAAATTATTGGTGATATATAATCATAAATGTATGCAAATCGCGATTTAAAATATTATTACGCATATTCTAATTGATTTTGTGAATTTGATCATGCTAAGAAATGTAATTTGGAATTCGCTAATTGGCTGATTTTGAGCAATGATTTTGAAAATTGGCTTCAGTACTTGTACATCTGTATCCAAGGTTTGTTGACGCCTTCTTATAAGGTTAGGCCATTCTCGTGTTTAAATTTCAACTATTTAATTTTGAAAAGTCGTTAGCATTTGACGGGCATGGCGGAGCAAGAACAGAAGCAAAACCACGAGGGTTGTTTTAGACGTTAATGGTCATGATGCCATATGGTTAGCCCATAACAAAGATCAGAAACATTTGAAACAACCCTTGTCGCGGAAGAA
>JAQFYU010003420.1:0-10059 GCA_034694905.1 Ceratophysella granulata | reverse complement strand
TTAGTATAATGTTTAGTGTAATTTACGTTTATTTCGTATACATAGCAGTTAGCGGTGGTTCTAGGGGTCGACAGTGTCAGCAGTGACGTAAAATATCCTGTTTTTCTTCTAAATTCTAGAGATCATGTAAAAATATATCACTCTCGAAAAATCAAATTCTGACAAGATTTGGCCCATTCGAACCTTGCTCATTTTTAGGTGCTACTCGATCGAAAGAACTGTCGATTCAACATTGGATGTGCAAAATTACTTGATGCTGAAACTCATTACGAAGGCTATTCCTCAAATTTTAACGCATTTTGGAAAACCTGTAAAACACACAAGAATATATGAAGTTTACTGAAACTTTCACTACTAGAAGGGTGTAGTATCTAGACTACTTACTGCCAAAAATTGGACGAAAATATTTATGCCAATAATTCTTATTACAATTTTAGTTTTAAAAAAATTCGGAACTCTTTTAAACTTTTTTAAAACTCTTTGAAACAAAATACCTCATCTGACTTTTGTATTTTGATGTCAAATTTCGGATCAAATTCAGATCGAAGCTCCGTTTATCTGAGAAGTTACAGATCGGATCAAATAGTCATGCGCCTTGACCCGAAATTCACAGATCAGATCAGATTCAGATCAGATCGCCCAAAAATCGATCTGGTTTCTGGTTGCTGGTGAAGGGCATTATATTTATTGTCTCTGCATTTGCGATTCAGCGAAAGAATTGAAATACCGCGTCGTACCTGAAAATAACCCAAAGTTCTATGTATGGAGCATCTGACAATTTAAAACATTCAGAGATGTTCTCGTCGGGTTGATTTAACATAGAATTGAGTGCGTACTACAATTGTACATGCGCTACAGTTCGATGATGAAAACAAAATAATTAAACTCTGCTAAAACAAAAATGCATAATTAGTTAAGAGACAATTGAGTCTTTCAACCCGGTCTCTCATGCTCAATCTCATCACATAAAATTATTCAACAACCTGAATCTTACGACTTATGACGGCTAAACGCTTCCAATATTCAGAAAGGTTAATGTTTTCGGATCTGCTGGACTCATCAATTTAATTGAATTGCCCTGATGCTGAGTCACAACACCACAAGTCATAACAGCCCGCCCGCTTCCCTGATTGGCATCGTGGGAACAATTGGCAAAATGGTGAAATACGGAACAGTATGTAATTTCTAAAATAAATAGACCAAGTAAAAGTTAAACATGATAGTATTCTGGACTTTCGCCAGCTTTAGAAAGGCTAGCCTTTTGGAAATAATTAGAATAAACTTGTGGGAAAATATTTCCACGTCTTTAATGAACTCGCTTGGTTCTAATCTACAATCTGCAATAAAGATTTCGAAGATGCTGCTGCGTGTGGGTACAAGTACTTTTGTCTTTTGTATTCCGTGGTGATCAAGAATCAATAAGAACAGAATCTACCTCTGTCCTCCGTCAGAAGAATGTCTAGCGAATTATCAACCCTTTTTCATGCCAAATCGCCGCAATGCATTCGGATAACTAATTTGGTTGTCCGCCGCTCCATGACACATACACAAGTTTCAACACATTGCACATTTCCTTCTGATCCTGACAATTCACAACAATTATTTGGTAGGCTTCTGTTTTGTTTTATCACTGTCTCCAAGACATGTGTGTCTCCTATTTCAAAACAAATTCCAAATTCCGTCCACAGAAACCAGAAACCCGATTCGGATTGAATGCAGTCAAATATACCAGCCAGTCATAATGCTCCAGATATTATGAAGTACAAGACTGGATTCGTATTGTCCTAGAAACAATGCTCTATTCCAGTTCTTTGTCATGAATGCAACAACAGCGAGTATCCAGTGTCAGTCAAATGAAGCCATTTCGTAACTGCTTACCAAATTCATGTCGTACCTACCCCAATTCAGGTCCCAGGGTGTTTCTTAATTCGCGTTCCATTTCTAATTTCTATTCGTCAGCAAAAGCTTTCTCATCATTGACATTCCAATTTCCAATATCAAAGAATTGGTAGAAAATTCTTTCACTAGTGATCGGATCGTGAGAGGTTTCACTTAGCATCTGATCACTCCAGAATTCTTGAGATTTCAACTTGCAGCTTTGCTCAAAATGGTTACCAGCAATAGGAAGCAGCCAATTCCAAAGGTCAGGAATATTACTTCTACAGCATCTTCGACTACTTTGTTGAAACGCAGTTAGTGCAAAGTGCAGTTGGCTGAAATTGAAAGTTAATTTGGTTCCCCTTGACATGCGGCGCTATATGCTAATTTAGTATTCAGCGTCAAGAAAGGCGATAAAGCAACTCTCCATTTTCGCATACTTCGGTTGTCTAATTCCCATAACTATTTCCCCCAGAATCCGTATCGTTTTGCCTTCACTGAAGAGGACGGATCGGACACATTCGAAGAACTGCTGCCACCTCCGGAAGATCAAGAGAACTTGCACAACCATTTGCTGAACGAAGTACTTCGCATGGTGACCTTTGTGTTTGGCCATAATGACGACGTGGCTCGGAACGAAGCTCGAGTGAGAAGGACAATGACTCAGCGTGATCCAATCGAGCGACAACACGATGACCAATATCCCGGACCGACTTCTCGTCAGATGTTCCACAGGGAGGATGTCATTTCCTTGCCAACGGTTGCTGAGGATAATAATGCAGCGGAGGACGAAGAGGTGATTTAGGAATTTAGAACAGGACGTTCCGGAATCTTAGACGCTGGAATAAAATGTCCTAAGAAGTCCTTGTTTCTGAAAGGGCTCTAAAATGTTGCTTCAGACTCTAAAATACCGACTACATAATTGATTCACAGGAAGAAGCAGCTGACATGCCCCAATCTTCGGAACAGAATGAGACTTCCGCTGAAGACAGAGCAGCATCGCTCTGAACGAAGCAAGGAACTATTGTGCAACAAGTCCAAGGTCATCAGACATCCAACATGGAACTGACAAGTGACACAAAAGAAACTAGACACCTTGTACTATATCGTCCCGTATGAACATGAAAAGCTGTATGAATTTATTTCCGATTTCAAGTGGCCTAATTGGAATAAGTTCTATTAGAACCTTCAAACGAAGAAGCAAATGAGCTTCTGAAGCGCAAAGTAGAAGAGTAGAAGTAGAGACAGCAAATACATAAAATTAATAGCAAAATAAAGCTGGAAATTAATTTTGAACATAAGAAGGCTTCAGACAAATAAATACGGTCTACAGTTAATTTTGAGAAGAGGATCGCTGTCCCAGGAAGTGGAGATTCGAGCCAATGATTTCTTGAATGTTAAATTGAATGCACTCAGTTCTCAGATGATGGAAGGCAGATTTTAGGAATTGTGAGAACCAGAATGTCCTTCCCGAGGGAATGAGTCATTGAGAGCACCACTGGCTCGGTCGTTGGCACTTGGAGAGCTGCCAGGGATGCTGGCAGAAAACTCAGTTCTGATTTGTGCAGCGTAGTTGGTCGGCTCCAGAACTGTTTTGGCCAGAACGTAGATGAAGTAGAGTAGAAGCGGAGTGACGATCCAACCCAGTCCACGAACTCCGATGAAAGCCAAGACGAGTGAACAGAAGAAGAGGTGATAGGGCAAATTGTGATTTCCGAGTGGACGGAGGAGGACGCGAGGTGGCAAGTACTTCTTGATCTGAATCTTGTGACCTGTCGACCCTTTCTCCTGGTGAATGAAGTACAATGGACGGGCCAGCAGAGCACGGTACACACGACCGCGGAAGTTGTCTTCGTAGTAAGCCTTGTGGGTCCAGGGAACAACCTAAAAAAACAATATTGTATTAGTAGTTGTACAATTGCGCACAGACGCCGCCACATTATTTTTGAAAATATCATTTTGCGAAAACAGCAGAAGTTCAGTGGGTCCTTCCTGTGGCTCTTTCCGATTTCTTATTCATCTTTCAACTCACGTATTTGTTCAAGTAACGCGAGACTTTGTGCAGAAAGCGGATCAGAATCCGGACTTCATGACGCCGAGGAGGCTCCAAGTCCGGGTTTCCCCTCGGCTGGAGCATTCCGGAAGTGAATTGACCTTTGCGAAGCACACTCTGCTTGCTCGTGTCCAAATCCAGGTTATTGGAGTCCAAGGCTGTGGCCGAGAGCTCGAACGTGTTTCCAAGCGTGTTCTCAATTTCCGAGTCACTCATGGAAGTGGGTTCGGTCTGAGGCAACTGCGGAGAAACGTGAAGGAAGAGAGTAGTTGCAAGAAGACAATAAGACAATAAAACAGTTTGTTCAATTGAAACAAGACATTTTTATTACTGGATCTGAGGTAGAATGCTGACTGTGTTTACATCGTTCATGAGACAATGGAACAGAGTTCGAGTGACAAAGCCCGCTCAGCAACTCAACGTCGTCTTTCACTTACATCAGCTAGTTTGCCTAGGTAGGAACGAGCGTTTTCCAGGAAGTAGATGACACGTCCTCGCTCGTGATGCTGAACCTTCTTGTGCGTGTTCAGAGCAATCGTCTCCTTGTCAAGTCCAAACACCCAAGTCGTCCAGGTCTGCATCCGACTCAGAGGCACGATCGGCTCCAACGGGTCGTCGTTCAAGCTTTCGATGGCCTCCGAGATCTGGGACAAGAGTGCCGAGAACTGGAACAGAAATAAAGTAGGAAATTGAGTCAGAACAGAAAGAAGTTGTGGATCAGATTGAGATTGAGCTGAGTAGAAGCCTGGATTGAATTTAGGCTCAGATCATAGCCCACAATTGACAGCTCTAATGCCACATTCCACATTGCCGACCACATAATGCACCATGGACAAAATTCAAAGCTGATTCTCTTTATCGTCAGCAAAATTCATAGCGGATGCTTCTTCAAAAGTACTTTGATACTTATACAACTGCGGATTTGTATCTGCTGAACAACCGTATTTTTACTTGGAAATTCCAACTGCAGCATTTCTGCAGCTCGGCTTGTTAACAAACTTCTTTTTTTCTGGCTGCATTCTCGGTTTGCTGGCTATTTCAAACTGTTCCGTTTTTGTCAACAATGCGAAACATCTTCTGCTAGTTTTAAGATCTTACGCCAACAAGTATTTTGGTGGTGTTAATATCGCAACCTACTAAAACGCTCGTCTGTGTTGCAGATTCTCGTGAACCGCATCGTACCTTTTCCCTATTATCCGCCGAGAAGAGGGACGAGTAGATGAAATTGGTCCCTTCCAATTCTTTCATGAGCTGCTTGACACTGGCCAACCGGAGTCCGGAAGTGGTGAATTCGAGTGGATGTCGACTGGTAGACAAAGTTCGGACGACGTTGGAAGGTTCGTGCTGCGTGATTTGTCCAGTGAGAGAGAGAGGAGATCTGGTTGGGGAAATGTCCGAGTTGTTCACGAAGTGACTGTGAGGAGATGATGTTCCAAGTGGGACGCCCGGAAGAGACGTTGAAAGGTGCTTGAGGTTGGGCGAGTCGTAGAGGAGACTCTGCTCGATTTCGAGCAGAATGCGTTTGAGTGCATGGATGCCCGCGAAGACTTTGGCGATTCTATACAACATGTGGGCATTTCGGATGGAGCTCAAGTCAGTTCGGAGCAGACGTGGCAGAACTTGTTGGAACAGATAAGTGTAGCACAGAATGTTGTCAAATATGAAGGCGTGGAAGCGACCTTCCAGCAACAGCTCTTCATGCTCGTCTCCAAAAGCCCTGTCACATTAAAAAAAAGTTCATTTAACACATGGAATTTACGCATGAGCCGAGTTCGAGTACGATTGAGCACATGTGTTCGAACATTCCACTTTTGCTGGGATTGGGATTGGGCCCACATTCAAAGGAAGGGCCAGGCCCAAGTAGTAGTAAGGGTTAGACCCTTTTTTCTAGCTTGCGACTTGGCTCGAGTTCAAAAGAAAACAAGCTGGAACATGTGTTTTTGAGAAGAACAGAATCTGACTGATGTCCCACGGACGAGCATCGGATTACATAATCTGCCTCTCATGGACAAATGTAAAGCACTTACAAGGTACACAACAGGTGGAAGAAATATAATTACAGAGAGCTGAATTCTGCTAGAAGCTGGAAGTACGATAGATGCAAAAGATATGATGTATCCACAAATGACTAAGAGATGGCACATTACGGCTAATTTGAAATATATACTACAATATTTTTGTGTGCCTATTGCTTCAAAAAAATGATATCATTCATTATTATATCGCAAGAAAATAGAAGAACTTCAGAATTTTTTTTAGTTAATTCATTTATTGGTTAATTATATTTTAGCCAATTACGCAGATAACGTTGCCCATAGCCCGGATAGTCAAAGCTTAATATTGCTCTTCTTTATTTAATTTATTTAATGATTTAACAAGTACTTTGTGAATAGATCTTCACGAAAAAGTGGGATATCTAAGGACAGAAAACGGCTTTGGAGTTAAGACAAAGGTAGTGATTGTATATGCGCCCCACCTGCGTTTTCTGGTGGGGCGCACACGCTACCACGCGCATACGCCACGGGCGTATGCGCCACACCTCGAGAAAACCTTCCATAGTCCATAGCCATAAAAATAACTATCTTTTGGTTGTATTTTTAATGCCCATTACATGTTCTGCTTTGTCATACTTTGTGTGGGTAGTTAGTTATCGTGCTTATTCGAATAATAATTTGAATTTTGAATATTTAGAATAACTCAAAACCTGGTTCCATTCCATTCAAATAACTAACAAATAAATTGTCATTCATTTGCATAGGAAGGAGTTAGGAGTCGAGGTGGGGCGCATACACTATTAGCGCGTGGTGGCGGATATATGCGCCCCACCAGAAAACGCAGGTGGGGCGCATATGCAACTACCCTGTCATAGAAATACCGTACGGCGTCAATTGGGCGCTGCGCTGGGATCTAATTACCACTTAGCGTTAATGTAAAAATATGAAAAGTGTGTATTATGTTAGGGTTGGTTAGGTTAGGTTTTCCGAAAAATAACAAAGTGCTGAGTTAAAGCAAAGCGGCAGTGGGACGTTGGCGCCCAGTTGACGCTGCGCCCAATTGACGTAGAACCGTAAATACTATGTATATTAATTAAATTAAGATCAAAGACGTTCGAACGATGCGCATTGTACATTGTATGTATGTATAATGTGTGTTAAGATCGCATTATTGTTGGCTTTCTGATTTCGGCAGAGTTGTATGGTTAACGACTAATCTAATGTCAAACAGTGAACATTAACAACCTCCAATTTTTGTAAAACAAAATATACATAAATAACACGAAGCGGAGGATTGCGGTCGTGGATGCATCAGGATGGAGGTCAAGATATACAGATGAAACGACAGGTGAAGATGAAATGTATCTATTTATGTTTCAGAAAGCATGGCAGTAAGATGCAAGAGTTCTACCAAATGAGAGGAAACTTACGACGGAGCTTGTCCGGGATTCAGGTAGCGCCAGGGTTGAATGTAGCTGAGCCAAGTCTCGTACACAATCCGAAAAGAATTGTCTAATGGCCAACGAGTGAACAGGTAACGAAGCAAAAGGTACACCTTCTTCTGAAAGACTGGAAACCCACTCCTGGAACAGTAATTTTGTAAATAATACGTGTCAAACTACAAAACCACTACTTACAAAGTTTGTATTTTGTACGAATTAAGGGCTAGGTACCGCCGGACTTCGTCCAGTGGATGGTTTATTTTCGTCGAAACGCAATTCGTGAAGTAGTGGAAATGACGGACAAGAGTTCGAACGGACTTCACCAAATCCACACTTGGAAGAAGGGTTTCCTGCAAAATCAGAATAGCAAGTCAAGTCACATGGTGGTCGTTACATAAAACATTCGTATTATTAATGTTAATCTTTGGATTGGCTCACAAATTGATATGGGCCATTCTCGGAGGTCTCAACGCTCAGCCACATGTTGATGAAGATATTGAGCAGAGTTTCTGTTCTCCAAATCTCCTTCTGACGAGTGGGAATTGTGGGCTGAACGCCCGTTTCTCGGAACAAACTCGCATCTTGGTACATGGACGCCTTGAACAGCTTCGGACGTTCCTCACCGTCGTCATTATCCAGTGGACCTCTGTAGTTGGAACGAATACAGATGTCAAATACATGACTCATCATGAGGCTCCATGCCACGTGCCACATAAATTGGTAAAGTTCATAAACCTATTTAGGCATTTTGCCGCATGCTCTACACAGAGAAATATGACGAGACTGCTTTAAGTGGTTATATAGCAAGGGCATTCACAAGACAATGTCTTCAATTCCAAAATATATCAAAATATAAGGAGGAGTACGACTAGTGACCCCTGAGCGTGAACTGTGTTACCGTCTATTTGTAGGAGTGGTGAGGAAGGAAGCAGCACTGTCAACTGGACGTGGGGCACACTGGATGGGCGGAACGCCATAGCCGGTGCAGGGGAAGAAGAAGTTCAAGTAGTCGTCCAACAGATTGGAGTAGATAGTTTCAGTAACCGCAGCCCATCCTGACGAATGCTGCATATTCTCCACAGAATTACCCAACTCGACAAATGCAAAGTGGAAGAAGAAGAACTCGAAAGCATCTGCGAGGAACAATGGATGATGGACAATTGACGTGAACAAATATTGAACAATATCAGGGAGAGTGTACACTGTTTGTTGTAAACTTACTCAGTTTTAGTTTCGGACTCTCAAAGTTGAGGTTCATAATCTCGGGCTTCGCAAGTTTACTGGCAATGAAAGGAGGCACTTCATTCCGCAGAATCCGACGTTCCAATGGCACCTATTCAAATCAACAGTGTCCCTTGAGCTAGAAAATTGTCTTCTGCCATTCTATGCACGTAGCAATAGCAAGAGAGGTGGAATAGAAGTAGATTGAACCATACGGGAAGACATGAAACGGGGAAATCAAAGACGACATGCGGATCGTTCATGAGACGATATGCCAACGCAATGATGGGTCCTTGTGATCCGAGGAGAGCTTGGACACGCTGGGCGCTAAGTGTCGGAGTCTCCCGCACCTGAGCCTTCAGATTCCAACCCAGACCAGTGGTCCAGCCAAACACATGCTGAACAATATACTCGTACGACCCACGCAGATCCTCCACCGGAGTGTGACTGAGGAAGATGGACAGATCGGAACATCGAGTGGCGATGCATGGGGAAGCCAGAATGTGCTTCACCCGTTCCTGGAACACAACAGGAAATAAGAATTATCTCCTAAGTCGTTCAATTAAAGTGATTTTCAGTTTTGCTCTAAGTACACAGCGCAGTGCTTACTAGGGCGGTGATGGCATCTGGAAGGGCGAAGAACAAATATTCGTCCTGCTCATTTGTTTGCACTTGGTACGGATCTTCTTCCGCATCCCGGAACTCATTCTCTCCCATTCCAATGTCAAAGTCATCCATAGCTTACTTGAGGCTGTCAAAAGTGTCACCATAAAACAAAATAGTCAGCCCACGGTTATTCTAGCGGTTGTCTGCTGCAATTCATTCATAAGCTTCAACATTGTTCAACTACTATCATCAACGCAAGTCAACGCAAGATACACGCCGTTCCCGTAAGGTTGAAATTGAAGATGTAACATATAACGCACACACATGACAAAATCAAGTGGCATGGTGCATGGAAGGGACAAGAGACGTTGTAGTACATCAAAGTCAAACTTCCGGGGTCAAGGGTTAAACATTTACATATAGGGTAGCTTGGCCTTGGCCTGGCCCTTAGAACTAAGAACAAACGGCAGCCAGCAGCAGGTACTTACAGTATACACAGAATGAATTAGAATAATAAAGTTAAAAATAAAGTAATATCCCTTACCCTTTTCCTTTATATATTTCAACCTCAATTTCTAATAACTTCTCTTAGATTTAGAATGTACAACAGAATGTCACTCGCTGAGATTGCAACACCTCTTAATCCTGTCGGTCACTGTCAGCTCCAGGAACTAACAGAGTCAAAACCTTTGACCTTTAGCCCGACGACATTCGGCACTCCTGTTGTCTGTCAGCGACTTTTGACTATTTTGACTCATCAATCAGGTTGAAATTGCAAGTTGAAGTTTCAATTTCAATTCAATTGTAGTGCAGCAGTATAGTAGTGCAGCAGTCAGCAGTTTGCATGTAATGCATACAGACACAC